>JAGFPH010010191.1:0-11427 GCA_018207615.1 Philaenus spumarius
AGTATTTTCAATGCACAATACATTGCGTACTTCGTACGCCAACCCCCATATTGGAAGTATTTTCAATACACAATGTATTGCGTGCTTCGCATGCCAACCGCCGTATTGGGAGTAATTTTAATACACAATGCATTGCGTGCTTCACACGCTAATCTCCGTCTTGGGAGTATTTTCAATACACAATACATTGCATGCTTCGCATGCCATCCCCCATACTGGGAGTATTTTCAATACAAAATGCATTGTGCGCTTCGCACGCCAACCCCCGTATTGGAAGAGTATTTTCAATACACAATGTATTGCGTGCTTCACACGCCAACCTCCGTATTGGGAGTATTTTCAATACACAATGCATTGCGTGTTTCGCACGCCAACCTCCGTATTGAAAGTATTTTCAATGCACAATACATTGCGTACTTCGTACGCCAACCCCCATATTGGAAGTATTTTCAATACACAATGTATTGCGTGCTTCGCATGCCAACCACCGTATTGGAAGTAATTTTAATACACAATGCATTGCGTGCTTCGCACGCTAATCTCCGTCTTGGGAGTATTTTCAATACACAATACATTGCGTGCTTCGCATGCCATCCCCCATACTGGGAGTATTTTCAATACAAAATGCATTGTGCGCTTCGCACGCCAACCCCCGTATTGGGAGAGTATTTTCAATACACAATGTATTGCGTGCTTCACACGCCAACCTCCGTATTGGGAGTATTTTCAATAGACAATGCATTGCGTGTTCCGCACGCCAACCTCCATCTTGGGAGTATTTTCAATACACAATGCATTGCGTGCTTCGCACGCCAAGCACCGTATTGGAAGTCAATACACAATGCATTGCGTGCTTCACACGCCAACCCTCGTATTGGGAGTATTTTCAATACACAATGCATTGGTTGCTTCGCACGCCAACCCCCGTATTGGAAGTATTTTCAATACACGATGCATTGCGTGCTTCGCACGCCAACCTCCTTATTGGGAACATTTTCAATGCATTGCGTAGAGGCCGCACCAAGTAGTGACCCCCAGCAGCTCATGCTTGAACTCTTGTAAAAAATAAAATAAGTATTTGTAAAATCTAACGGCACATAACATTTAAAATATATTTTCGTGCTAATCTTTTTAAAAATACCTGACTATAGTTAATAATACACATATTTTCCTTTCCCTGGGGGCTGGGGGGGCTGTGGCCCGCTCTGCCCATAGGTATGGGCACCCATGCTACATGTTATATCGTATTGTTTGCTAGCTTTGACCTGATGAACAACACGGTACAGTTTGGTAGAATGGCTGCAAGACACAATGTATATACAGATACAATTAAAAACATAAAAGTAATAGTACCCAGGTTGAAGTATAATGGATCGGCCTGCCCTATTTCCTTGTTATAATAGCTATCCACCTGATTGTATTGTACTCTGAATGTATTCTATTTAAGCGCTCTTCCTTGACAAAGTACGTGGTTCATTAAAATAGAAAACCACGGTTATAGTCCGGGGGGATTGTGCACGCTTCGTCCACAGTGAGTTCTTAACTCTATGAATAGATGGAAAATAGTGTTTGAAATGATAAAGAAGAAAGTGCAGAACTTGATTTTATTCCAACCTATTTTCCTCTTATTTCTGAGTTGAAACTTTTGTTGAAAGTTATAATATATACTAGAGGGCTCCACAACCTGCCCGTTTCGCTCAAAAACCCCGCGGCCACTCGCTGCAAAGCAAATGAAAACAGATTATTGTACACTGTGGTATTTTCACGGGAATTTCGATTGTTTAGGACGGATTTTTATTTTCATAGCCAAAGTGAGGCTATCTTCAAGTTATAAAATACGACCAAAATTTGATACGGTAAAGCAGTGTTTCAAACTAGTCGAATAGACCCAGTAAAAAATAAAGTTGGCACAACTCTAACCCTTTGCTTTGATTGAGTTTGCTATTACCTAACCTAAAAAAACTGTTGGTTGTGAAGACTTACCCAGTTTCTAAACTAACCAATTTGGTTGCTATGGTAATAAATCTGAACGCTTTCAAGAAACGTGTGTTGGATTTTTATCTAAAGCCTTAAAGTGAAATTGTGTTAAGCTTATGATCCAAATCAGCTGATTTTGTTTGTAAAGAAACGAAAAATACTTTTTAATCGTGCAGACTTTTGCTAAACACCTTGTTTCTTTGATCCTAATCAACTGATCTAAATAAAATTTCTCACGCATATACACCAAGCATGTGTATAATTCCTGTAAAAATATTGGCCCCCTATAATAAATGCTTTTCTGGTGGAACAACATTATATTATTTAGTTCGATTTTTGAGGGATGTGGACCTTATACATTAAATTTAAAAACATACATAGCTCTACTCCTATCTTATTGTTACTTCATGCAGTTGTTATAAATGATGAAAACAACACAATACTAACATTTTAGATCGATCAAAAAATTATCTCCGATTTTAAGGGGCTCCGGAGCGCCCTATCTCGGCAATTTTAAAAATTCAATATTTAAGGAACATTTTCTCAAAAACTACTGGATCAAAATTAGTAAAATTTTATCAGTGTATTAGTACTACTTAAATACAAAATTTAACGTGAGGTTTTTGCAATACAAGCATTTGAATACATTTGGTCATTATTTTTATAAAATAATAGAATTTTGACCAGTTTTTGCCGTATTTCTCAGTCATAACTTAGAAATGAGCACTTATATTACAAAATGCTCTCGTTAAAACCTGTAGTATACATTAAACAACCCCTGAAAATTTCAGATCAATATGTTAGATAGATTTTGATAGAATGTTCCTTTTGTGAATAAAATATATGATTTCCGGAAAACACGTTTAAAGTTTTACTTACATATTTAATACATACCAGCCCCATATGCAGGGTTGTCATCAGCTGATCATCATCAAAGACTGTTTAATCGGGTTTGGCACTACAGAAAAAGCTAAATATCCCTACCAAAATGAAAATCCCCACCATAGGTGGCAATTTGAATTATTTTCAAATTGGATAATTCATATCAAATTTTTAAGAATATGATACAAAATTTGTCTTATCCTCATGTGACATACATGCGAACCAAAAAACGTATTTTTACCCACTTAAAGTTGAGATATAATAATAAATTTAGTCTTGTTTTAAAGCTAAATAAAAGGGCAATAATAAGCAATAAAAAACAAAAAAATTAAAAAAATAAAATTTTAGGTGCTCCGGAGCCCCTTAAGATAAATAGAGTAACGTTTACAATGTAGGTTCAAAATAAAGATGTACCTGGATTTTTTTTTTGAAAAAAATGCTTGTTAATCGTGAAGACCTTTGCTGAACACCTTGTATCTCTAAAACTATCTAACCGATCTGGATAAAATTTCTCACACATATACACAAAGGATGTGTTTAAACTTTCTTAACCCTTAAATGCATGATTTTTTATTTTTATTTCAAAAAATTATCAAATAATATGTTGAATTGTATAGTTTTTGGTAAAAATAATTTTAAAAATATAAAATTGATATTTAAGTATTTTTTAGGTTGGTTTTTTTTTTACACATAATATATATATACAGAAATACTACAGTAAAATTATGCAAAACATCTCAAGCCTTTAGACCAGGTAACTAGTCATATCCCGTCAGCTTGCTTTACTTCCGCCCTCCTACCCTCAAACCACAGATATGAAAAGTTACCTGGTCTCACTAGATTTGAACCCGGGATCTACTGATCAGGAAGACCCCACGTTACCTCTCGGCTACGAAGGCTTGTATAGAATAGAACGATCTTAGCTACTTTACAAAGCAGCCATATTGCCTATCTCGCCCCTGCGGACCACCGTCGTCACACTATCTCCATCTAGGAGCCTTAGGATCAACTAAAATGAAGAATAGAATGTTGCAGAAATACATCTTTATGCTGCAAAGCTCCAAATTTTGTTTTAACTAAAGTAAAAGCAACACAAAATGACTGTCGTATTTCTACAACAACATGCATTTAAGGGTTAAAACCTAAAATGTATCGAAGTACTAGTACACAAGTTTACAATATTTTCACCACTCAAAGTTAATTCTCCTGCATTCTAACGGCCAAATAGGGAACTAAATTACATAGGACTGACACAGATATGAAACATCATGAACTAAAGTCTGAACACAGGCAAATTTGCCGATTTAAACGTAATATTTCGGTTTGGCTCATTTATGCATCACTATGCATTTAAGGGTTAAAATATTGGCCCCTTATAATAAATACTTTTGTGGGGGAACAACATTATATTATTTAGTTCGATTTTTGATGGATGTGGATCGATATTTAAATATTTAAAAAATACATAACTCTACTCCTATCAAGTTAATATTAAATTCGTAGGGAATTAATCAAAATAAGACTCAATTACTTTGTGAAGTTTATTAAAATGTACTGACAGGTAATTTTTAATGGGAATATATAAGGACGAGGGTAAAAAGAAGGTTATTATACAAAGTGCTTCGTAACTTTTGTCACATATTGTAAACATCCACTAGTTCGTTTGAAGGATGAGTCACTTTTAGAAAGCGGTGTGGGAAAATGTTTTTTTTTTCTTTTCCACTTACGCCCTTTCCCCACACCCCCGGCCCATCGCACCAGAGCAAGGTCTAGAGCCAGGATTCAAGCCGATATCAGTACAGAAGGGTGATCGGATGATTTTATCGTTAATTTAGTTAGGGTCTTCCAAAGATATTTGGGGATGCGGAAAACTACCCCCCCAGGTGAAACGTGACGTCACGAAATCTGCCAACTAACCAATGTGGGAGCCGTGTCCGCGACTGGAATACTACCCCCCCCTAGCAAAAGTGGGTCGCCGGAATACTACCCCCCGGAAAACTACCCCCCCAAGCAGGTTCCTACAATTATACTGTTATCGGCAACATACTGTGACTAAACAGTTTAGGTTAGTCCTCTAGTTTTTTTTTATTCTAATTATATCGAAACTTGAGTGTGCGTGACTGGAAAACTGCCCCCCCCCCCCCCCCCTCCCTGAAGTCAAAATGACGTAGGAACCTGCTTGGAGGGGTAGTTTTCCGGGGGGTAGTATTCCGGCGACCCAGATATTTAGCGAGCACCGCTAATCGTGTCCTCATAAACGTCTTCAATTCAGAAACCGAACTAGAAACCCAATACAAATAAAAACCAAAGGAAATGCAGCGGTAGACAAAGCGCAGTCTATTGGTATTTTCTCATAACGTAGCGTCGTCACAAGAATGCCGATTGTTTGGAAACACTGACTGCGGATAAATAATGGAACGCTTTTAGCGATTATAAAGAATCGATAGTTTTAACTAAAACATCGGATGTTGTCTTTGGCACAATGTGACCGAGAACAATGGCTGAAATAGTTAACTGCAGCCATTGTGTAAATTGTGTTTGAAAACGATTTTCAAAAAGTATTTGGAATTGTATCAAGTTGTCAATCTATCTATACTATTATATAAAAATCTTATGGTTTCTGTCTGTGGGTGTGTGTGTGTTACTCAATCACGTAAAAACTACTGGATGGATTTGAATGAAATTTTGCACACAGATCATATAGATCTGGAATGAGACATAGGCTAGAATTCTTTTAGATTTAAGGGTCTGCTCCAGTAAACGATAAAGCAACCGGAAACGCAACCGCTTCTCACTGTATCCCCATCTAAACAGTGCAATTTCTTGCAACTGAACGCTTTGACATTGCCCCATCTCAAACAATTTTATAAGTCTATCTTTTGTAATTGAGTGTTGAAAAAAAAAAACTGAATATTCTTTATACAATTCCGGATCCGGCTTGCAAATTATTTTTCATTATTAATTTTTTATTGTGTTGGGGAAAAAATTCAAACTTTGAACTTACAAAATGTCAATCACATAACAAATCAAAAGCATTTAAAGAAATATAATTTCCAAGACGGATGCGTATTGCGACTGTGCTTAAAATGAGACCTTGCAAACAATTTTATGATAAAAAGTTAACGAAATAAATGGTTTGAAATTTAACACTGCTCTTACGGGATAAAAATCCAAGATGGCAGCCAATACAGCAGACTCTTAAGTCAATGTAATGAAATGGAATAACTACCCTTTAAATTAAATCAAACAATAGCGAAGCATTGCTGGGTCCGTTAGTTGAAAATAAATTCTAATACGTAATTTAATTACATTGTATTGTTTTGAACCACTGTTATTACAGCTAAGTTTAGTTCTGCAATATTGTTTCCTTCCTAAGAAAAACACCTCCCTACAAAATTGTCTCACAATAGGAACTACAAAGACGCGAAAACAGTGAATTGGTGCTAACAAAAGATTGAACGTATTGACGTGGAATGTTTGTACTGTGATTATCTCCCCCCCCCCCCCCAGAGCGAGTGTAAACGTGTTTACGACGACTACACGAATCCTCAGTTTTGCAGCGCGTTAAACTTGGGCGAAACATTTACGCAGAACGTGTCAGTTCGTAAACCAATCACAACCGTACAAAACTTGGAAGAAACAAATACCTTTTCTAACAAACACAATACGTGTATAGGCCTAGGTTATAGTTTTGCTCAGTTGTAATTGCATCCGAGTTACGATGTTAATGTAGGTGACTGACTATGGAAACGCACCGCCTAACTCAATTGCATTGCACAAATCCAGTTCGTAAAATGCGTTTACGTTAAAAATAATCAACTCCTATAAAATCGAGCGTACGTACGTACGTGAGTAACAAAATGGTACAGCCATGCGCATGGTCAGAATAACTATAATTTAATGTTACGTTATTGAGCAGCTGTTAACAATAAACCCCAATTGAGACGTAAACAGCTGATTTCGCTCATCATCTGTAATACTTAATTACACTTATAATATGTAACAACAGATGTTTGAATTGAATTGAAGGGCTGAGAAGCCAAACGGTACAAGTGACATTTTTCGAATAATGGAGTTAAGTGCAGAAACTGGCTTTTCAACACTTTAAAATGTTTGTGGCCTAGGAATATAACTGTAAGTCTATCATGTGCTGAGATCTAGTGGCGAAAAAAAAAAACTACCTCATAGAAGAGCCGTTTAGCTTAGAAGCCAAGGGATACATGTGATGCAAGTCGATTTACTTTACATAGGTAATTTACTTGTAACCTATGTTTCATTACATAACTTCTAATTCGTGTTAACAGGTTCACTGCTACGCAAATTTCGTATTTCCTATGCTAGGAGCTGACCTTTTATTTTTTATATTTATACCCTGAGTGAGTAGAAATTATTTTATTTTTGAACCTTTCTATATTTATAATAATCACTACTATTTTAAAACGGACGTACATGTGCGTCCATAGCACATAGACTTAAAATTGGCGTGAGAAGCACGCAATACATAGTCTATTGAAAATAATCCCAATACGGGGGGTTGACGTGCGAAGCACGCAATGCTCTGTGTATTGAAAATTCCCCCAATACGAGGGTTGGCGTGCGAAGCACGCAATGCATTGTCTATTAAAAATACTCCCAACACGGGGGTTGGCGTGCGAAGCACGCAATGCATTGTCTATTGAAAATACTCCTGACACGGGGGTTGGCGTGCGAAGCACGCAATACTCTGCGTATTGAAAATTCTCCCAATACGGGTGTTGGAGTGCGAAGCACGCAATGCTCTGTGTATTGAAAATACTCCCAATACGAGGGTTGGCGTACGAAGCACGCAATGCTTTGTGTATTGAAAATTCTCCCAATACGGGGGTTGGCGTGCGAAGCACGCAATGCCCTGTCTATTGAAAATAATCGCGATACGGGGGTTGGCGTGCGAAGCACGCAATGCTCTTTGTTGTGTAAATCCTCCTAATACGGAGGTTGGCGTGCGAAGCACGCAATGCTCTGTCTATTGAAAATACCCCCAATACGAGGGTTGGCGTGCGAAGCACGCAATACTCTGCGTATTGAAAATTCTCCCAATACGGGTGTTGGAGTGCGAAGCACGCAATGCTCTGTGTATTGAAAATACTCCCGATACTGGGGTTGGCATGCGAAGCACGCGATGCACTGTGTATTGAAAATACTCCCAATATGGGGGTTGGCGTGCAATGCACTGTGCGTCGGCCGCTTCTCATACTGTTCAGTTTCAAATTCACATGTTCACAGCAGTGAACGTGTTAACTGCCCAGGGGTACAAGTGACAAATTTGATCAAATATTGGCTGATAACAAAGAATAAGAGGATGAATTTCAAATAAATCTTCGTTATTATTTCAGTCCTAGAACCTAGCAATTAAAAATATACCAGTTTTAGTGACCATGGTTTTACCCGGATTTGATTACGACAATTTAACTTTAAACTGAGTTTTCTCAAAACTAACTCCACTGCACTTATACCCCTTGGCTTACCAGCGCTTCAATTATAATACAGTGAGCGTTGCTCGTTGATATTTCGTCTGCGTTTGGTTTTATTTTGTCAACCTAATATAAAAAGCTGTTGTTCGTTAAGAATAATTAACTGATTCTAAATTCGCTAAGTCGGTTGCTATGATAATGGATGTAAACAAACGTGTGTTGCTAAGCTTTTGATACGAATCAGCTGTTTTATCTGTTATTCTGGGGAGTGAAAACCAGAATTTCCGCTATTTTCGCGCTGTATATTGCGCACGGAACACTTAGTTTTAAAACTTTAAATATAATCTACTAGGGGGCTCCAGTCTTGCTCGCTTCGCTCACAAACCACAGCGGCGACCCATGGTGAAGCCTATGCAAACAAATTATCGTATACTCTGATATTTTTACGGAAATGACGATTCAACGGTGACCTATACACAGCTAATGTAAGACAGAGATAGAAATAGACACGTACATCCCCAATAATTTGAATTGCCGCTTGCGTTGTAATTTCACCATTAATATTTAAATAATTCGACCACGCAGCTGAACCGCTGACGTGAGTTGAGCTAATTTCCAAAATTAAGTTTATATGCCTATGTTTTAGGGTTTCAACCAACAAGTTGGGAAATAGGTCTACTCACGAAGGCGTTGATCAGCTGACTGAGTGTGCGCAATATATTAGTAGAATTTGTTTGCGCCTAGTGGCCTCGCGAGTTTTCACCACTTGTAACAGGGTACTTTTATGGTATTTTACGTTTTTGTCGATTGTGGGGGAACCAAGCGAGCTATAAGGTCGCGTAAAAAAACAAAATGTGCAGAATAACATCCTACATTTATATTGTTAGAAAAAACTTTTAAAAAATTTCATTCTCGTAGTAAAAATCTCAAAAAATAGTTACTTCCGGTCAAAAAACGTACTTCCGGTTTTTTGATTTTTTTGGCTAACGAACTCGTCTGAGCCATATAAACAACCAACACATGTACCAAATTTGGACCAAATCGGACTTAAAATGCGGCCGCTAGAGTGCGAACACATATGTACAAATATATATACATATATATATATGAATTTTAATGACACCCCAAAACGTATTAAGGAGACCATGATCGGTGCTCATTTGCTACCTTGGGTCTCACCATAAGGGCCACTGCAATAGCTCATTTTTCCTATGGAAATTCGCTAATAATCAAATTTGAAACAAATTTTGATATTATCAACTAAAGGAAACAATATAATATTTTTCAACATATTTTTTTAAGTTTGGATGTCTAACAATCCTTATAAGATATTCAACTAACTAAATAGGAAAGACAATAATGCAAACACGCAGCAAATTTCCAAAATTAAGTTTATAGGCCTATGTTTCAGGGTTTCAACCAACAATTTGGGAAATAGGTCTATTCACGATGGTGCTGAATAGCTGCAAAATGGTTCGCAAGCCATTCCGCATATTGGGAATATCTTCAATACACAAACCATTGCGTGCTCCGCACGCCATTCAGCATATTTTAAGTATCTTCAATACGCAATACATTACGCCAACCCCCGTATTGGGAGTATCTTCAATACACAATGCATTGCGTGCTTTGCACGCCAACCCCACGGTAGAATCCACCACATGGCTTTGAACCGGGTACTTCTATGGTATTTTACGTTTTGATCGATTTTGGGGGAACCCAGCGAGTTATAATACGCGTAAAAAAAATGTGCAGAATAACATCCTACATTTATATTTGTAGAAAAAACTCAAAAACAAATTCAACAAAATCCCAAAAAATAATTACTTTTACGGTCAAAAGACGTGCTTCCGATTGTTGGATTTGTTTGGCTCACGAACTCTTCCGAGCGACGTATACAACCAACATGTGTACCAAATTTGAACCAAATCGGACTTAAAATGTGGCCGCTAGAGTGCGAACACATATATACATATACATTTATGATTTTTAATGACACCCCAAAACGTGTTCTGGGGACCATGATCGATGCTCATTTGCGACTCCCAACCTTAGGTCTTTGCATAAGGGCCATTGTAATAGCTCATTCTTCCTATGGGAATTCGCTAAAAATACAAACTGCGCAGGCGTACTTATTAACGCTTATGTCAGTTTCCACCTAATATAGTAACATAATGTAATTAGACGTGTGACACGGTTTGGCCATTTACCGTTATCGCAACACAGAGCGCTATCTGTTGTCGACTTTATGAAATCACGTAAATTACTAAACACCATGGTCAGCCTTGTTGTCGCAAAATGGGCGTGGCATACAGTGAGTCATACGTGGGCCTATTTACCTGTGACGTCACATTACGTAATGTTCTGCTACTCTGAGTCTATTACCTGATATCGGCGTGAGTCCTGGCACTTGGCCTCGCAATAGCGCGATGGGCCGGGGTTGTGGGGGAAAGAGCGTAAGTGGAGAAAAAAAAACATTTTCCCACACCGCTTCCTAATGTGACTCATCCTTCGACCTCACCCTTAACACGTTCGCTGCTACGCAAATTTCGTATTTCCGTGCTAGGAGCTGACCTTTATTTTTTATATTTATACCCTAAGTGAGTAGAAATTATTTTATTTTTGAACCTTTTTATATAATAATCACTGATATTTTTAAAACGGACGCACGTGTGCGACCGTAGCACATAGACTTAAAATTGGCATGAGAAGCCCCGCAATACATAGTCTATTGAAAATACCCCCAATACGGGGGGTTGGCGTGCGAAGCACGCAATGCTCTGTGTATTGAAAATTCTCCCAATACGGGGGTTGGCGTGCGAAGCACGCAATGCTCGGTGTATTGAAAATTCCCCCAATACGAGGGTTGGCGTGCGAAGCACGCAATGCATTTTCTATTGAAAATACTCCCAATATGGGGGTTGGCGTGCGAAGCACGCAATGCTCTGTGTATTGAAAATTCTCGCAATACGGGGGTTGGCGTGCGAAGCATGCAAAGCATTGTCTATTGAAAATACTCCCAATACGGGGGTTGGCGTGCGAAGCACGCAATGCTCTGTGTATTGTAAATACTTACAATACGGGGGTTGGCGTGCGAAGCACGCAATTCTCTGTGTAT
>JAGFPH010010191.1:17756-29322 GCA_018207615.1 Philaenus spumarius
ATGGGTTTGGGGGGATCAATGTTACTAAAATCATAATTTCAGATCTTTTATTATTATGACAATAGTGCTTTTATTATTTAAGATCCATATATATATATATAAAAGCCAAATACCACTCACTGACTGAACACTTCAAAAGATTACAATTACGTTAAAAAGACTGAAAATACCAACCACCACGGGCAACGCCGTACGGGTCAGCTAGTAAATCTATATAAATAAAAATGTAAATGTGCGTTTGTTCAAAATCGATAATCTCCGAAATTTCTTCACCGATTGCTTTGAAATTTTGACACAAACTTTCATTTGAATACAAACGTGTTTTTATATACTTTTTGAAAAACTGCAACATCTATTGAACATAAAAACAACAACACATATACTCAACATTTAACAAAAATTTAAGCGCCATTACATAAGTTTATTGACTATAAGAATAACAGTAGTCATCTGTTTCCTATATAATTTCCATTATCAGCTGATTTCAAGCTTAAAACAATTATTTGTATGTCTAACTTTTAAGATAGGGTTTTGTGAAAAACGACATATATTGAAGTAAAAACAACACAAACCAAACCAAATATTGTATGGAAAAGAGAGCTCCACAATAAATAATTATTAAATAAGTTTAGTATTGGTACAGCAATCAGCTGTTTGCTAAAATATTTGAAACAATTATTTATATTTCTAACCTTTAGGTAGAGTTTTTTTTTAAGTGTAGTCCAGAGCATTGCTGATATTTTATCCTTTATTATGACTAATGGTATAAAATATAGGAAATAATTTGATTTAAACATTTAACATTATTTAATATCTTAGCTTTAACATTATTATTAGTCCTAACCTTTGTTGTAAAGAAAACATAAACATATGTGCATAGAAGGGTCCAACGCAAGGTCTCTAGATAGGAAAGGTTACCTCATTCGGGAAATATAAAAAAAAGTGGAGTGGGGGCTGTGACGTAGTTATTAGTATACTTAGACAGTGATCAAAGCTCTGTCGTTTACGTTTATACGCGTTACTCATTATTTGTGAATGTTTGACGGCTTGTGTTTTTTGTTTAAACTTAAACTTTTTTTAAATTAGTGTATATAAAGTGTTTTAGAAGTGTAGGTAGAAGAAATATATTATTTAGGCCTACAATGGATAGAAAATCAATAAATAAACCTAAAGGTGGTTCCATTTGTGCGGTTGCAACTTGCAAATATTATTATGCAAAAGTAAAATTAGCAAATAAGTAGTTACCATGCTAAATATTTCTCATTTTAGTATTTAAAAAAATATAAATTAAAATTTGTTAGATCGTATTTTTATTTATTATTACAAACTAGTCGACCCGCAATGCTTCCCTATTGCTTAATTTAATTTTAAGGGTAGTTATCCCACTGACTTAATAATCAAATTGCAAATAGTTTTGTATTCTCTGAAAAATACCTTAATATTACATAATTTTAGGTTTACAGCTTGTAGGAAGGTAGTTAAATTTGTATTTATTTTATAGGGGTAGCAACCCCATTTCAACACTTTTTCGAGACTTCGGCTCGTCCAGACAGAACACACGAATTGAAAGAAAATTAAAGTTAAACATTAGTTTTTATTTGTTACATTTAGTTTAAAAAAATAAGTTTAAACGTTACCCCACACTGTATTTACGTTACCCCACACAAAAATGTCTTTTCATAAAAACCTAATTCGGACTGTTACGAACATTTTAAAACAAAAAATAGCAAAATCGGTCCAGCCGTTCTCAAGTGATGCTTACCAACGAATAGCATTTAATTTTTATTATATAGATTAAAATGTATTATCGTGATTGCATTTTTTTCTTTTTATTCTGTAAAAAATATTAAATACAATTTTAATGACAGCTTTTTAGTTATATGATTTAAAATGTATTACCAAGATAGCTTTTTATTTAAAATTTTAGTCAGTAAAAATATAAATTAAAATTTGTAGGATTATACTTTTGTTATTATTGTAAATTGCAAATTAATGACATAAACATAATGTTTTTGAAAAGGTTAAGATATATTCTTACAATTACAAATGTTGAAATGTGTAACTTAAGTATCATTTAAAAAAACTGCAACCCCAAAAATAGTTTAATACATCTATTTTTTAAAAAAATGAGGTGATTTGTACGACGAAACATACATCTTTCATGGTAGCGCGGTGTTTTTATACTATAATGACGTCACTGGACAGGGAACGGGTCGAGGGGTTTGAGTTTGTTTACATGACTATGAGGTAACCTTTCCTATCTAGAGACCTTGAGTCCAACGGGGTTGGCGTGCGGGGCACGCAGGGGTCTCCCCTAGTGTATCTATATATTTGTATTTTGTATGATGATTTTTATATCTATTTGAAGTGCAAGTTCTATATTTTCGTTTGATATAAGGAAAACCTGGTTTAGTGATCCGAGGCTATTCGGGTATTTCCGTAAAATATTTACTTTTTCAACGCCCTAGGCGCGTTAAGCCGTTACCTTTTCCCGTCTGGCAGGAACTGTATACTTTAGGTTTGTCAGATTTTTGTTTAGTTGTTCTAATAGGGCTATTTAAAAATTTCAAGTATACAGTTCAATTTTATGATTTATTCTCTACAATTTGTTATAATGAAATTCCATTTTTGGGAAAAGCATACAATCCTTAATTTCTATTTAAAAAGGGTGCTCGTGAAATAGTCTTAAAAGACGTTTTCAAGCACTGTGTTCCAACAAAATTATTCTATTACCCCCCTCCCCTGATAGGAGACAGCCCCCTCCTTGAAAACCTGCTGGATCCGCCCATGATATTGTTAGCACGGGTTATCCCAGCTTGAACCCGTCCTCGTTGCAGGTGGTATAGTTCGTCGGTTAAAGTGCTTCTGTTGTAAATATTCGCTGAGCCCGTACACTTTCATCAAGATACCACCAAGACACTTTGATGTGGCGGCAGATAATGTATAGTGCATGCATCCACTACAGTATATAATAGAGTCCCGACAGCTCGTCTCACCCTCGCAGTCTATGATTTACAGCTGTTGTAGCTTTGATTGATATTTAGTTAGTTGATCCTGTTGTTTTACAAAACACAATTGTCGGAGCTTTCTACACAATAACGTATTAGTATTTCCTATATATACAGAGGTAGACAAATCAAAGTTAAATATATATTAAGAAAAAAAATGTATATACAGGGTGTTCCCAAATTATGTTTCCAGACTTCTACAAATTGTTCCTATGGTCAAAACAAGAACAAAACTTCCAATAAACATAGGTCCTAAAACGCTTAGCTTCCTAGATATCCGCCATTTTGTTTTTTGTACAAAATAATTCATATCTAGAGAACGGTTTGACTGATTGAGTTCAAACTTGGCATGAAGTTTAACCTGACAATGAAATACCTCAAGAAAATAAACGATTAAATCCAATCATGCGTTTCAAAATGGCGGCTGTTTGAAAATTTCAAACCTAAATTACTCAAAAACCGTACATTTTAACGAAAAATGTCAAGATACCTTTTTAGTAGCCCTTTTGATTCCCTATCGGATGGTGTAACTGTCAAAACAATCGGATGAAGGATAATAGTTAAGTTAAAAGGTAATGACAACAAATGTCCATACAATATTGTAGTATTTACTGTGTTGGTATAGGATGCCGGGTTGAACAAACCAATTAGTACACATAACTTAACCGTTATCCTTCATCCGATTGTTTTGACAGTTACACCATCCGATAGGGAATCAAAAGGGCTACTAAAAAGGTATCTTGACATTTTTCGTTAAAATGTACGGTTTTTGAGTAATTTTAGGACCTATGTTTATTGGAAGTTTTGTTTTTGTTTTGACCAAAGGAACAATTTGTGGAAGTCTGGAAACATAATTTGGGAACACTCTGTATATCAATAAATATATTACACTATGTACTAGTGGCTCGTAGGGGCAATAGCCCCCTATATATAGGCTGTATTTCTAGGTGCAATACCTCTTCGTGATGGCCTACCTTTACGAGGTGGTCTTCCAGCGTTATTCATTACAGTAAAAAAGTACAGTTGAAATAATTTTATAATGTGTTTAATCATATAGCCTAAGCTTTGGTTTTAATTCTCACTTTGAAACAAAAACACAGCTACAATAACAAAACACATCACAAAACTGCACATTCAGGTGTTGTTATGTTAGCTGAATTTTCCAATTTATATACAATCACCTGTTTTTCAAACTAAAATCACTTGATTTACACCTACATATTCCCATGCTATTTAAATGGTAATTATTTTATTCCGTAACAAATTTACGTGACACATTTGATAAAAATGAATGTTTTTCCCCAAAACTGCATGCCCAGACCTCTAAAATGAGACCTCTCCCAGCTTTCTACGACCTACCGTTCGCTCACAATTTCATTTGCAAATTTGGGCTTACGGAATTAGATATATAGATTTCTTATGGGGATTTTTAGTAACTTTAATCCCCCCTAAAATTAAAATTTTTTTAAAAACCTTTCTTAGCGAGCACCTAGGGCCCTGGAGGAAGCTACGTACCAAATTTCATTCCAATCCATTCCATGTTTTTTTTTTTTAGTAACTTTGACCCCCACCCAAACCCCTCCTAAAATTTACAATTTTTTGAAAACCTGAATAGTTTTCTCTCTAGATAATAATAATAATAATATGTATTAGTTAATCTCCAACTTTAATAAAAAATCACCTCTCCTACCCCACCCTACAAGCCACAGTGAATCTGTTTAATAATTCAAATATGTTTGTGAGAAAGTATGTGCCAGTTCCTGGTACCATTTATTACTTTCTCACTATACTATAGTATAGAGAAAGTATATATTGATCGCAAAAAAAAATCGATGTTGAGATTTTTGTGGAAATATCCGTTTTGGGACCCCCTGAGTCCAAAAAAGTGGGTTTTACAAAATATCTGTCTGTATGTATGTCTGTATTTCTGTATGTATACAAAGCTAGGGAGAAAACTATTCGATCGATTTCAACCAAATTTGCACCAGACATGTCCAGTAGGCATGTATAGATGCACGAAAAAAGTTTTGAAAATTTTTGAATTTTATAAAAAAAACGGCTCTAACGATTTTGGTAAAATTTTGCTTATTTGTAGCCTTTAATGTGCCCTACCATATGAAAAAAAACCGCATCTTTCTAAAAATTGTCGTTTAGCTAATAATAATAACTGATTTTTGGGGTTTTTTGGCCATAAAGGGGGTTGTTTTTCAAAATGTTTCGAAACCTTTTTTCGTGCATCTATAAAGACCTAATTGACGTGTTTGGTGCAAATTTGTTCGAAATCGATCGAATAGTTTTCCCTCTAGATAATAATAATATTTATTAGTTAATCTACAACTTTAATAAAAAATCACTTCTCCTACCCCACCCTACAAGTCCCAGTGAACCTGTCTAATAATTTAAATATGTTTGTGAGAAAGTCCTGGTACCATTTATTTTTGTTTTATGTTTGTTTTTGTATTGTTAAATCATTTTCATTATATAAAAAAAAATGTGATTGTGAATTCTGAAATGTGCTATTCAAATAAATTACTTATTTACAGACACCAACTACACTGTCTGTTAGTCTCTATCAGTAAAAATCGAGTTTAAAGTATATCAAAGCTAATATGACTGGGGTAAGTTGGCGGCACATCCTTCTGTTCATCCCACATTTATGATATAAGGATTAACGGGTATTGTAAGCGTGTATTATCCCGCTTCCCGCGGTATTTGTTCCCGTTATTCCCCGAGGTTGTAACGCACGCTAAGGGATAATATTTATCTCCTGTCTCCGGCTTAATGTGTTTGTCTGTAATGTACTGTTTAATTAAAAGATGTGTTCCTATGCAAGATTTATCCATCGCTGTGATAACGTGGTTTTATATTAAAACCGCAGCAGTAAATTCTACAGAACTTTATCTCTGTAAGCCGTTTGTATCCATTAAAAGTTGTTGCGCATATAACATTTTTGTAGAAATTAGTTGCAGTTAGTTCAGGCGGACAATATCCTTTGTTCTTATGGAACTGCATATAAGAGACGTTCAAATAAATTTGTTTCATTCTTATCTTAGTCAGACAGCAAATGGTTGTTCAAGGCCAGTATAACTCTTAACTTGTGGCTGTAAATGACTGTTCAATTAATACGCCTTGTAATTCTATTTTGTACGCAGGTGAAACCACGTTTTTAAACAGTGGTTATAGGCCAGTCGGTTAAGGTCAATTTAGACCAAAAGTACCAGTAATTTGCAATACGGCTGAATTTTTTTTATAAGTACATTAAAGTATGTAGATTAACATAAAAAAATTTACCAGTCTATCGATTTCCCAAAGTCGAAAAAAAAATCGATTATCATTTTTTTTTCGATTATCCTTAATATTTCAAGCTGGGATGAAGATAGAGGGAAATAAAAACGACCACCGTGTAGGGGAGGTATTTTTCAACAAAAAAGGTCAGATGTATTTATTTCGTCCGAGCAATGGTTTGTCTGGAAAAAATTCGATAATGCAGGTATGTATTTTGCAGCAGGGGAAATCACTAAAAGGGGACATCTTATTCATATATGAAGCGTTGGCTTATTCTAAATTGGCCGAATTTTAATATATTAAATTGAAACTTGACGTAGGAGTTAAAATATATATTTTAAACATTTATGCTGAGTCTCAGCTTGTTATCTTGAAAATGATCCGATCTATAGCCACTTGACTTATTAATGGGTTTCTCGATTTTAGGAGTACCGGACCCACCAATTCATTTTAAACAGCTCCAGTTTAGAAAATTTTCAAAATATCAGCCTGAAAGTTTTTTTACAAGTTAAATATATAGATTCAAACAAGATCAAGGAGTATAAACCTTTTTTATTATTTACTTTTCAAAGCACAAGTAACTTAAAAAAGTATAATTTTAAACCTTTTTAGAATTTTCATCGAAACGCTTGAGTTAATCTGCTGCAGATTAGTCAATTTTTTAAATATTTTTTTTATAAATAAGTGTAGTAAAAAACAATTGTGTTTTTAACTTCTGTACCAATTTTTAAATCGATATGTTCAAAAATGTCGAAAATGGGGTCGTTGAATCCAAAAGTGTTATAGTTAAAACGAGATAGGTAAAACAGAAGACCATTTTCAAGTGCCTCGTTTTTTAAAATAACATTAAAAAAATCGTTCATACTTACTAAGAATATTTATACTGGTGTACTCAACTTGTAAAACAAATTTGATGTTGATATTCCAAAAATTGACGAAACTGGAATAGATTGAAATTAGTTCGTGAGTCCGGTACTAGTAAAATCGATAATCGAAATCGACTCCTAGATCGGGTCATTTTCAAGATAACAATCTGAGACTCAGCATAAATGTTTAAAATATATATTTTAACTCCTATGTCAAGTTTCAATTCGATATATTAAAATTCGGCCAATTTAGAATGAACCAACGCTTCATATATGAATAAGATGTACCCTTTTAGTGATTTCCCCTGCTGCAAAATACATACCTGCATTATCGAATTTTTTCCAGACAAACCATTGCTTGGACGAAATAAATACATATGACCTTTTTTGTTGAAAAATACCTCCCCTACACGCTGGTATTTTTCATTTTCCTCTATCTTCATCCCAGCTCGAAATATTAAGGATAATCGAAAACAAAATGATAATCGATTTTTTTTCGACTTTGGGAAATCGATAGACTGGTAAATTTTATTTATGTTAATCTACATACTTTAATGTACTTATAAAAAAAAATTCAGCCGTATTGCAAATTACTGGTAGTTGTAACCTATACCGACTGGGGTATTATGAATTGGAAATCAAAAACGTCTTACTTCATCGCGAGTCCGTATACTTTACCTGATCGAAAAAGTGCTCGGTGTGCCTAAAGACATTTTCAATTCAATAAAAACAACTCTGTTCTAATCAATCGTAATGCTCGTGTAAATATCATAGTATAGTATCCAATAATCTGTTTGCGTTTGCTTCATCGCGGGGGTTGGCTAGAGAAGCGAGCAAATGGAGGAGAACTTTCGGACGTTTTTCATTATTTAAATAAGAGAGTTACGTCTGTAAAGTTGGCAGAACGTGCGTGTCTGTGCAGTATAACCCTATAAACGCGAGGGCGGCGCCGAAACTTAGTTTACTGCCCCAAAATGGCATGACCCGAGGCTTTACTTTAGGCTCCCATAAACCTACGACTTCCGCGTTTGCACCACATTTGGAATTATGCCCTACGCAGTCGTAAAACTCCTTTATTACAGAGGAAGGAGGGGAGGGGGGCGTTATAACAGACTAGTTTATTGTCATTGTTGTGGTCGGGAAATGAGAGAAGTCAAAAGAGTAAAATATAAACATAGGATAGTATAATAATCAACTCCTATAAAAGCGAGAGTACGTACGTGAGTAACTTATAATGTAACAGCTGATTTCACCCATCGTCTGTAATACTTAAACAAACCCAGCATAGGTTATACTTTGAGGTTATGTTACAACTTAAATCATTATAATTTATTGTATAATATAACAGCTGATTTCACCCATCATCTGCTAAAACAAAACCTAGCATAGATTATACCTTTGGGGTTATGTTTAAAACTTTAATCAATATAAGTCTTCTTATGGTTTAAGTCTTCAGTTTACTAATCCTTATAATTGTACACAATTACAGAGTTAAAAGTCCTCGTCAGCATAGTGTACCATCCTCAAAGGGAACAAACAAAACGGAAAGCGTACTGAGTCAAAAATAGGATGGTACATACATAAGGGAGAAACAAAGATGATAAATAATCCTTCTAAGGATAAAAAACTGTAGCCTTACCTTATTTTGGAAAATTTTTCAAGAAACACCTGAATTAGCTATTCACAGGAAATGCCAAACAAATACAATTCGCTAAATAAACAATTTGTTTATTAAAATATTATTTTAAATTAAAAATACAAAAGATTATACGCCCTTAAGTAATACAATTTTAAATTGACATGCCCTTAAGTAAAATTGATTTTCAAAGAAAAAGTTTACAAAATATATATATTAATTAATTAAGTTCAAAAAGAAAAACCCTCCCCAAAATAAAATTTGAAAAACCCTCCCTGTTTACAATAAAAAAAAATACAAAATTACGAACTAGTAGTGATTACAAATTTACAAAATTGAATACATTCACCATGGATTTGATAATAATTTTATATCTATGGCCAAACTTAATACTAGGTAAAAATTAATTAATAAAAAAAATTATGAGACGTCTCTCTATTTAAAAAAAAAGTAAGTAGATTTTCTAATATAGAGCCCTTAGGGCTAAGGTCCGAAATATGCTATAGCTGCACCACCCAATTATTATTATATAAAAAAAAATATTACTGTAGCCTTTTTCAACTATGTAAGCCTTTATTATTTAGATATCATATTTTAAGTAACAGACAGTTCAAAAATTCTAGCAACACTCAGAAAGTTTTCATATTAGCTGGTTGTTATTGTTCGAAGATGGAAGACAAAACTTGTAGGATGATTAACCCATGTAAAACTTGAACCAGTGATGTTCACTATAAGAAAAAAAACACATGTTTTAGTACATGGCTAAAAACATGTATAAAGTTGCATAACTATTTCATGTATGAAACTGTAAATTAACCTCGTGTATAGAACTGTATATATTTTCCTGTATGAAACTGTAATTTAGCCTCGTGTATAGAACTGTATTCTAATTTATAGGCTTACAAGGAAATATTTAAAACAGAGCTTTTAATACACACTATTACACCTTTATAAGGCTTAAAAGGCTTCTAAATCTTATAAAGCAAACAGTTTAAGGCTTGTGGCTACGTAAAGTAAAACAGATAGGCTATGTAAAATATAGGCTATGAAAAGAAGTTAAGATATGACATAAAATATACTCTGCAAGTGTAGATAAATGTTACAGTTAAATTCACACAATACATATTATTATAGCTAACTCAGGGTGTAATTTAGGTTTGAACTTTACCTGGTAGAAGATAGATGGATAACTTAGTCGGTAGACATGTTTTGTAACGAAATAGGCCTTAGGCAAGGTCAGACAAATTTGGCAAGAAACGCCGTAAAACACGTCACAAGAAAACTTAAAACCACTCACTAACGCATATCAAATGAAACAAGCTCACTGATGGTTTAATTATTACCAAGACGGTATTACATATAAATAGCTTCGGTTAGTCTAAAGTAGAACGTGTTGTCACTTTGCATTACATAGTCAGGCCACAGCAGAAGAATTAATTAACAAGAACGGCTTGCCTAGTACCTTCCAAGCAGCTAACAGCTGATGAGAGAGTGGCAGACTGGACTTACCTACAATGTTGCCAACTGAATAGGCCTTGGCGCGCGAATTCAAAAAATGACTAGATACTTGGATATACGTTTCTACAAACGCTACAATAGGTAGGCCACGGTATATAGAATACTAACGGTAGGGTTCACGAGTGGATTCGCAGTAACTCGTGACGTCAACGGGACCCACTTTCTCATAAGCTCCATAAGCTTATCATGTAAAAATTGAAGAACCTTATGTAAAAATGTAATAACTTTAAAAATATTTAACCGATTTTAATAAAATTTTAACCACACAAAGAAAACATGTCTTTAATAATAATATACAAAAATCAGATTGTTACAACAAATTTTAATACCTTTACTGATTAGGCCTATAAAAATTACTTCCCGATATCTTTATTCGGTAAAAAATTGTTTGTTCATGTCTTCAGTAAAATTTGAATAACTTTAAAAATATTTAACCGATTTTAATAAAATTTGAACCACATATAGAAAACATATCTATAATAACAATTTAAGAAAATCAGCTTGTTAGAACAAATTTTAATACCTTTACTGATTAGGCCTATAAAAATTACTATTTAAAATTCGTTAAATGGTGAACAATATTTTTTTATTTTGAATTATTTGACATTTATTTTAATTGTGTATTGGGATAGGAATATAATAAGTTATAGAGAATTTCATTGTAAATTCAAATCTTTTTTTAATATTTAAAATCGAATAAGTTATATATATCAAAAGATAGGCCTATATATATTTTTTAAATGTATTGTAAAATTTTGTTTACAAAGTATATACGTTTTCGATAGGTACCTAAACATTTAATAATAATAATTTATAAATCAAATAATTTATCATATCTTGATGATTTTTCACAGAATGTGTATAATAGTCTCTGATTATTTTACACATTAAACTCTGATTTTAGATTACTAGAATTTAATACTTATAGCTAGTAGTCTAGTGTTAATACTCGTACGTATTTAGTTTTTATTTTATTTTGTTTGCGGCATTATTTGAATCCAAATAAACAATGGACATGCAGTTGAATGACAATATTTAATTAACCTTAGATATTTAACTCATAACACACTTACAATCCTAATACACGTACACTAGCAAAACCTTCAATCGGGAAGTAAATGGATGAAATAGTTGACATGTAAAAGAGAAATGAAAATCAGTAGTTTATTATTGATTGCAGTCGTATTAACAGAGTATATTATTACTGTATACACATTCTGTGAAAAAATCATCAAGATATGATAAATTATTTG
>JAGFPH010010192.1:0-10836 GCA_018207615.1 Philaenus spumarius
TTGTATTCTTTTGATTTGTAAGTGCACAAGTCTACAAGATAACCCTTCGGATTCGAAATGGGACCGTTAAACTTTTTTTTATAGGCGAAAAACCTGGGTGGTTATCATCGCCTAGTCAGAAACTACCTCCTCAACTAAAAACTAAAATCCAGTTACACCTTCCTTTGCAATTAAGTTGTATATGGTGTATACAAGTTGTATGTGGTGGAACATAAGAGTATTCCAAAATGCATAACCGAAAGGTAATTAAAACTATATTTTATAGGGTGCTTTCTTACATAACATTTTTGTTCGTTTACATTATCATTTTTAACATTTAATATATATTTTTAATAACATTTTTTTAAAGTTTAGGATGGGCCTTCAAAGTTGTAAAAAATTTAACTTTCAAACGATGTATTTAAACATCTGTAAAAAAATAATGTAATCTGTTATCTAAGTTTTGGAAATGTATGGAAAAAAACTTTTAAAATCTCAACTTTGTTAATCCTATTATTATTCTTTTTTGTGTTCCGTACTGAGGTAAATGAAACACAAAAATCTTTTATATTCATTTTATCATAGAAGACATAAATCACACCGTTAGAATTTTCTAAATGAATGCTACAATCCTGAAAACATAATACACTTTCTTAAGTCTACATTAAATGGAAATTCACAAACTCCGATTTATATAAACATAGACATAAATACTCTGTATATAGTGTACACAAAACATCAAAATGCCACGCACTGAGTCACCGGATAATTGTATTTTCTTAATGTCCGAGTAGCTGACATTTTACAAAATGATTCCTTTTAGAATTTTCGCCTTAGCTTCGCACGAACATATTCAAACTATAAATTGTAGAAACCCTTCAAATTTTAATAATTGCAGATATTTATTTGATAATTTGATCAAATAATTCATCCACCAAAACGTAATATTCGACTCTGAACCTAGCTTTGTTATATTTTACCGTTTCATCAATGTTCACAATAATCTGTTAAGTATGGTAATACACTTCATGCATTCAATAGTTTATTCACGAAGTGGTTTAGTTCATTCATATTTAAGGTCATTGTTTTAAACACTAAATATAAAATGTTTTTGTAAATTCAGAATGCTTGTATTTTTAATTTCTGTTATTAAAAAGTAAATAAAAACTAAGCAACTCTTTTGTAATCAAAATTGTATTTCAAACAAAACATTTTAATAAAAAATGTATATGTAGGCCTATGTTTATAAAATGGTCAAAATCATAACACATAATAACACATACCTAATAGTAAAGTTATATTTTTAAGCTTTATGTCTAAATTATGTGACTAACGAAAATTTTTGACATACACAAAATATTACCTTTAAAATATAATAAACATTGCTCTTAAATGTATTTGGTACATAAAAAGATAAATGTATTTGTGATTTAATTTTTAAATATATGTTACTATATAAACAGATTGTGATGTTAACTTCACAAATATATACTCGAAACCTGTGGGTGTTAAGAAACACGTAAGTCTTAGTAAAAATTACAGAACTCCGATCGGACTCATGAGAAAAATTATTCTTTATTATACGTCTTCCAGCAGAATATATTATATTTATAATTATTTATATAAGGTTAGTTAATTAAACTGAGGAACTTTTTACACTTTATTTAAGACGTAAATATATTTTGATTAGTAAAATTTCATTATTTATTAGAATTAATAACGCCATTTTCAGACATTAAAAATATATAATTTATTTGTACAGATGCTCTAATATGATTTCAGAATAAATATTAATACTTTTTCTTTATATAAACATGATAAAATGTTTTATTAAATACGATATATCAGTTAATACGAATTTAAAAATACGGCTGATTACAATTTACCCTTGCAATTATTAAGTCTATTTTTGTAGTTATTGTTATACATTTTTTACATACTCGTATATGTGCCAACCCTGGAACTGTTAAACTGCACAATTGTATTTACAAGTTTTTTCTAAAACGTATATTTACATACGTAATCATCGTTGCAGTTTTTGAGTTTTCTAAAAGCCAATGTCGCGTGAATTTTAATGCGCCGAAACTACCTTTAATTCCAGTTTATATGTCTCTCAATACAGCCCGCCCGGTATTTTTCTGAGTTATATCTGTATACTGAAGGATTCATCACACTTTTACCTATCTAAAACTTCCATACAATCAAAAATCGGACAAATAGTTCAAAAGTTGTGGGGTGTTTTGTAGACCCTTGCAATTGGTCAGATTTCAACCAATAAAACAGCACATTTTGCGTTCGAGATATCTCTTATAATTCGAATTATTTCAATAGACTTTTTTATATCTATTTATAGACCAAAGTTCAATCTTTCGTTTGGTATAAAGCAAACTAAATTTGACTGGTTAGGTGTTATTCAAACAGCAGTTGAAATTTCATATTTGCACAGAATTCATACTACCGCTTGAGACTGCAAAACAAGGCTGTTTCCATTGTCTTCAACGGTGATATTTTGAATTTCCTTTGTCCGCCCGAGATTTCATTTGTTTCATCTTACTTTTGTAATTCAATTGATTTTAAGTAAAACACTTTTATGATATGGTAATATACAAGTATACAGTTCAATTCTTTGATTTATTCTCTACACTTTGTTATAATAATATTTCATTTTTGGGTAAAGCATATATTAGTAAATTACGTTACAACTAGGCCTAGTTTTGTTAGCAATCGTGTATTTGGAACATAAAAACTGGTGCTTTCAAAATAAGAAATTTGAAATAGATAAATGTTTTTATACATTTCTATTTAGAACTAAATTACGAAACTTTTTTAAACTTACGAAAAAAATACAAAAAACGTTTACTACTTGTTATGTACGCCTAAAGTTTAAACTTTTTCTTCCGTTACTGAACATTATTTGTTTCATGAGCTAATAACTTTTACAATTTTACATGAGTAAATTTTTTACTGGCATATATGAATTTTTTGAACTTTTTCCTACAAAAAAGCTATGGAACACTTTTGGATTGGGATAAAATTACTATTTTTTGCAAATTTTTGAAAAAATGCTTGTAAAACGCTAAAAACGGCTTTTCATCGAAAAAAATTAACATTGACAGTTGTAGGGTTAATAGTGCCACAATATGTGCGATAAATATTTTTTTTTGTGATTTACCTAATGGAATTCTAACTTTTAGGAAAATTCGGGTTATAAAATCTGTTGCTTTCATCCTTGTATTTGTCTTAATAAAATGTATAACCTGAAATGAAAATAACACATAATTAGCAAATAATTTCCTGTTTTTAACATAGGTAATGATAACGTTATTGCGTTTTATTTATTTGTGAGTGCGATGATTTGTTTATCTGAATAAATTTTGCGTGTGTGGGTAAGAGATAAATCACTAATTACTTCTCCTGTAAGAATCTAGCAAAGTTTATTATGGTTATCAGTGTTAACCAGTTTTCCCACACAAAGGGCATCGATCGGGACCAAGACCAGTGTGCTGACTAGGCTCAGCCTCAGGTCATACCATCTCACACTGACTCGTGGCTCGGATAGGATCTTGTCTCTGTTTATAGTATTACATTTCAAACGCTATTTATGAAACACTAGTTGGACGTCGCGTCGTGAAACAGTATGTGATTGGAGGGATGGGTCATGCAATATTGAAATTGCCTGATGTAGAGATTAATCTAATCAAGTGAAATACGCCATAATATATTGTATAAATGTTTTAAAATATATTCCATTAACCCACTTCATGTTATTTTTCGTAGTTCCATGTATAAAACCTATGCCAATTATATTCTAAATTTCTTTATAAACTATCATAATTTTAAGTTACAAATTTAAATATGAAAAAGATTTTAAAAGAACGTCAAATAAGCATAAGTATGGCGCGTTTACCTTCATTATAAAGGTTCTTTTATACCAGCTCTTCCAATCTCAATCAAGTACTGCACAACCAATTATTTAAGAGTCACCATAAAGTCGATTTTGTGTTTGTTTATGACTATTTAGCCTTTGAAATTGTAATGACACAAACATATAGTTAAAATGACGTGAATTTGGGCCATTCATACAAAATGAGCTTTATCTATCAATATACCTTCAAAAAGAACGATTTTGAGTTGGACTATATTACGATGACACTGAAAATTATAATAATTTAAGGATCTGATTTCACCAATTTGTATAGTGTCATTCTATTTGAATTAGCTCACTATACTAAAATATATTTATTACATCATAATATATAACTGTGGTAGTCCATTCCTGATAACAAGGATAAATTTTAAAAAGTGAACTTGAATCTAAGTTTATTAAAAAAACATATAATTTATTCTAACAGTGGATGATTGTAAAGGAGACTCCGTGTCAAGTTCAGTAGAGCCTTTGGTTCGTGGTAGAGGATTACTATAATACCGCCAAAATAATCCTCCAACGCTTGAATTAATAATTTTAATCCGAAGGATTCAACAATCGATAATATTGCCGGGATTTTTAAGGTTACACATATATTATAGATTTTATTGTGTCTTATACTTTTGAGGTTTCAATAAAAAATAATATTTAAGGTTCTAACAGAAAATAAAAGTTATGCTAACTGAATGGCTCTAAAATCTTAATATTACAGTTTTCATAGTAAAAAACTTACAAATATACAATTTCGATCTATATAAATGTATTCCAGAACTAGAAAATTGCACTCACAAACTGATTCAATCTGACTTCTTCAATTGTTATTTTTGATGCTAATTTGAGATTAAGTAGGCACAAAACATTAAACTGAAAAAACAAATGTGACAATTAAAAAGTAAGAATAATTGTTAAGCATTTGAGATATCAATAGTTTTAAAATTAAATAGTACTAGCTGACCTGTGCGAATATTTCGCAGTTAGAGTACTTACCTGATTTAGTACGTTGATTTAGTTTAGTTAATTACGTTTATTTATTTACATTGGTTTATAACACTAACATATGGAATGTAAACAATTAAACCTGCAGCTGTCATGTTAGTTAGACAGATTGTTAGATGGCGCCTTTCATTAGGATCCATATATGAAGTATAATCTAAAAGCTTTTTTAATCAATATTTGTAAATAAAGCAAGAAGTTTAAGCTCTTTGTCTATTTTTCGTCAATAGGGGGAACATAAGCAATAAAATTATGCTTGAATAATTAATTTTGATAAAGAATTAAGAGATATAATATAGCTTAGCGACAAAAAACACCTTTGAGAAATAATATATAAGGATTTTATGAAAGTGTTTCAAATTACTTTTCAAGCAGGCAGTACAATATATTTGATACTGACAGAAAATCAACATGTAGGCGTTATTCCAACCAATGTAGAAATATTTCTTAAATAAATAACTAGTGATTGACAGCTCTATATCAGTTTGTTACTGTACATGCGCCCAGCTAAATAAAGTACACTTCCTGCATGCTAGCATCCAATCCACTCTACAACTGAAAATAATAAGAAGTAGGTCATTCTAAATTGTATTTCAATTTAAATTACGAACGGGTGAATTTCTATTTCTTAAATCAAATAATGTTAATTTAAAATATTTTCTGTTTATACATATATCGGGTGTCCAAAAAGACTCCCTTAACTTTGGAATAAGTATAAAGAAATAAATGAGCTTCGGGATATCTTTATATGACAAAGGGAGATGAATTTTTGTGTAACCGACCATTTCACCACCCCTTACCCCAAAATGGAGGGGGGGGTTGAGAGGGCAATTAAAAAATCTTAAATACAAACCCCCATCAAGTGATACATCATTTTAAAGGGCTTGATAAATGAAGAAGAATGGCATAAATTAGAGGTCTCTATCTTAACAATATCAAAAATGGCGGCCAGTCAAAGTTGAAAACATCTTATTAACACAGATGTTTAACTAGGTATGTTACAATACATTTCATTGGTAATAAAGCTAAAGACTTATCTTAATTTTAAATTTAGATTAAATGCTCAAAATCACTGGAGGCTATTATCACTTGATTGTTATCAGTAGTTGTGCTTTTAACGTAGAATACTATATTTTATTCCATTCTTCAATGTTGTAGCCTTACTGGATTGTTAATATTAATGTTATAATTACCTTATGGCGATTCTGTCAAACAATCCTTGGTGTTTGACAGAATCGCCATAAGGTAATTATAATATTATATTTTATTACCTGCTGTATCTAGAAAGTGTAAGTTTATTCGTTCCTTTTAAGCTTATGCCAAATTGTGTAAATATTTGTTTAGTACTAGATTTTGAATGAACCTCTGATTTTATTAAATAACATGCAAAGAACCATTATTAATTCCTTTCCACTGGAACATAGTGTTTGTAACGTAATTAAAATTATGCTAACATAGGTCATTTAAAATTTGACTGGCGGCCATTTTTGATAAGGTTTAAGATAGAGACCACTAATTTGTGCATTCTTCTTCATTTATCAAGCCCTTTAAAATGAGGAATCACTTGATGGGGGTTTATTTAAGATTTTTGAATTACCCTCTCAACCTACCATTTTGGGGTAAGAGTTGAAATGTTCGGTTACACCAAAATTCATCTCCCTTTGTCATATAAAGAAACGCCGAAGATTATTTATTTATTCATACTTGTTCC
Organism: Philaenus spumarius; assembly: GCA_018207615.1. Taxonomy (NCBI): domain Eukaryota; kingdom Metazoa; phylum Arthropoda; class Insecta; order Hemiptera; family Aphrophoridae; genus Philaenus; species Philaenus spumarius. Next base: position 6,609 of record JAGFPH010010192.1, read on the forward strand.
AGAGTTAAAGGAGGTGGGACCCTGTATATTTTAATATATTTATAACATATATAAAGATTTTCACGTTCACCAGGTTAAACACTTTTTCCTATTTTATATTAATTTAAGAGTTGTCATTGTCATTATATATCATTTTATAATGTTGCTTGGTTTTAAATTTTCATTGATTTACAAATTAGTTAAAAATTATTATATATTTCCTAAGGAAATACAATAAAAAATAAAATACGTAAATTTAATATTTTAATAAAATAGAAAGTAAGTAGGCCTACTCTTTACTCATTAAGCCATATTTCATTATATTTGTCTCTACGTATCAAAAAGACTAAAAACGAATTATTGTACATGGATTAATAACTGTATTCAAATTAAGTATTTATGGTTATGGTTTTACAAAATTCATACTCTACTTGTATTGTATTTTCTTTAATAAGGATCATTAAAAAATAATAAGACAATTGTTGATATTTCATTTAATGAATTTCCTTCTCATCAGTCTGATAATTTATTCTTCAATTTAAAACTAACTTGCAATTTATTGCCAAGTGAAATGTATTTTACAAATTGTACACAATCACACATTATTCACTTAGTCTTCGTTTATATAGGATACTCATTGCAACTAAAAGAGTTTAGTGATAACAAGTTGAACAAACACATTGTTCCCTCCATAAACAAATATTGAGCTTGACTTTGTGACAAGATATACTTGATAGAATAATCTTTGAACACAAAATCTCACAACTAATACATTTATTAACTCAAACGCGTTTCAACGACAAAGATGCCATCTTCAGTTATGCACGAGCTACAATAGTCAACTAAACTCCTACGTACTAACGCGTACTAACGCGTTTCAACGACAAAGACGCCAGTCAGTTATAGTTTGAATACTTCAAGTCAGTTTTAGTTTGACTATTGTAGCTCGTGCAACACTGAAGATGGCGACTTTGTTGGTGAAATGCGTTTGAGTTTATAAACGTAGTACTTGTGAGATTTTGCGTTCAAACTTTATTCTATCAAGTGTTCCATTCATGTTTCTTTGTTGTTTTAAAATAATATAACAATACATTATAATAGAAAGAATGTGTTGTGTTTATGTTGGATATATACAGAGTGTCAATTAAGTCTGGGTACGGTTTAATATTTCGTATATAAGGAAAACTTGAAGGTATATGTGATTGAGGAACCTACTCTATGTATTAATACTATTTTATTAAGATATCAAAAAATTTATCCGCCATCTTGGATCCGCCATTTTGAATGTAACTTTGTTTTTTTTTTTAATTGGAAGGTGGTCATTTGACACTTCGTTTCGATATAGAATTTCAAGAAAAAACCAACGGGGAAATTTGAAAATCCATACTTTCAACCGATTAAAAATGGCGGCCAAAAAACAACGAAATCGTGTTTTTCGATTTTGCTCCATTTTTATGTACTATTTTTGTTTTAATATTAATTATTATTCTTTTTGGATTCAGAATTAAATAAGCTATCAAACGATATGCCACACAACGATATTTGGTTGAACTACTCGAAATAAATTTTGAAAAAATCAAAATCGATGTAACTCAAAATTTGTTAATACTCTCAAATATCGTTGTGTGGCATATCGTTTGAAAGCTTAATTAATTCTGAATCCAAAAAGAATAATAATTAATATTAAAACAAAATAGTACAGCAAAATGGGGCAAAATTGGAAAACACGATTTCGTTGTTTTTTTGCCGCCATTTTTAATCTGTTGAAAATATGGATGTGAAAATTTCACTGTTGTTTTTTTCTTGAAATTCTACATTGAAATGATGTATCACATGACCACCTTCCTATTTAAAAAAACAAAGTTACATTCAAAATGGCGGAAATTGTTTTTTTTATATCGTAATAAAATAGTATTTTTACATAGAGTAGGTTCCTAAATCACATCTACCTTCAAATTTTCGTTATATACGAAATATTAAACCGTACCCAGACTTAATTGACACCCTGTATAGATGTTTAGCAAATAATCCGTATTCAAACAATTATTGGCACAGACAAAAGTTGTATAAAATGTGTATTCATAACAGTTACAGATATAACGGAACAAAATAATGCCCTCACAGAATAAAGAGCTTGAGAAGGAACACTGACTGCAGTTTAAATTCCTTTACCTGTTTTTGTTCCTAATAATAGCACGTAGACCAATCCTCGCAAGTAACATGTTAATATTCCACGTCCGTTCAACTCGCAATGCCACAGATCTTCCGTAACGAATGTATCTGTGCACGTGTTAACGAAAGCTTCTTCTCTGTGTATTTTTACGTGCAGCCCTTTGCCATATGTTCATAATAAGAACATAACAGATATTTCATTTTTTTAATTCCGTTTCCTAAATATTGAATATACGCAATATTTCGCTTTCTTTGCAGTGGCCCTTATGGTATGACCCAAGGACGGGAGTAGCAAATGAGCACCGATCATGGTCCCCAGAACACGTTTTGGGGTGTCATTAAAAATCATATATATATATATATATATATATATATATATATATATATATGTATATATTTATGTATGTATGTGTGCGCACTCTAACGGACGCATTTTACGTCTGATTTGATCCAAATTTGGTACACACGTTGTTTGTCTAAGTCACTTGGACGAGTTCGTTAGCCAACAAAATTGACCGGAAGTAGATCAAAATTTTTTACAGGAAGTAAAAAATGTTTGAGATTTTCGTACTAGAATTTGATTTTTTGAAGTTTAAAAAAATAGACATACGAAATAATTCTGCACATTATGTTTTTTTACGCGACCTTATAACCCATCAGGTTTCCTCAAAAACAATCAAAACATAAAATTACCAGAATTAAATCCACGGCTTTTACCGTGGTGACCGATGGCAATATATTTGGTACAAGCTGGCAGCACCTTCGTAAGAGGATCAATTTCCCAAATAGTTGTTTGAAAGCCAAAAACATATATAAATTTAAATTTGGGAATTCGTTCAACTCACTTCATCGGTTCAGCTGCGTGTTCGAATTATTCTAATCTTATCATAGCATTCAAAGAGTTACCATCTTCTTTTACCCTCTTTGCTAGCCAATATACGCCAATCAGGATCTGGGAGCAATGTAACTGAGCAATTTTATCAAACCAAAAGAACTCTGCAGGTCCATGATAGCCTGCATAAAATTAAGAAAACGTAGTTTCAATTATCTTTTCCTTTTGTTCGGTCTAAGGTTTTTAATCAATTGCCACCAAAACATTTAAAAAAAACTTAATACAATAAAAAAATTAAAAATTAGGTTAATGGCTCAAGAAAAATGAATGAACTATTCAAATTTGTTAAATCATAACTATTTGGCTTTAGAAGGCTCGTTATTTTGGCTCGCGTTAATTTGTGTGAATGTTTTCATATGAATACTACAGATAAGGCAGATCAGTACCTACATTTCATAATATATTAAATTTAACTTTTGTTCGTCTTTTATTTTTTAAGATGTTTCAGATGTTTTGGTATATATCTCAAATAGGTTTTTGTTGCAATAGCGTTAGTATGCATGTATTATGTTATTATAATATTACCTTAAGTTGTTTAACAAACGCCACTCAAAAGCAATAAAAACTTTAAAATTAAGGTAATATAATGTCATATAATTAATAAAAAATATAACTAAATTATTTAATAATTACTGTAAAACAAACAAAAAACTTTCTTAATATTACGTCAAAAAACTTTCAAATACTGTCCATTGTTATTAAAACATTCATTTTTCATGCAGTGTTCCCGTGCTAAGGGAAAATTACAACATTGGTGTTATGCAGGTAACGACATGATTAAGTTTACAATTAGCTATCCATAATATCTCAGGAAGATAGTTTAATGATTGGTTACGTGGACGCAATCATTGGCTCAATTATGTACCTTATGCAAATCTTTTGTGTTGTATAAACTAATTGAAATTGTGATGAAGACAGCGACCTCAAGGAGGTGGGATAACAAGGTCCTGAAATACAGACATTGTCCGCAGGAAATCAATTGTGTGTCCTGTAAATATGGACACAGATACCTATTATCATATCGTCGAATCTCTGAATTAACTAGTTTCACACTATACAATGCCATGAGATCATAAATACAAGCAATCACTATGGTTGTACTAGGAACAAAACAATCTACTATGGGTGAAGAACACACAACAAATTATTTAAACACATAATATTTATAACACAATTTTATTTTTT
>JAGFPH010010192.1:20836-41717 GCA_018207615.1 Philaenus spumarius
GAACAGTTTTGTTGTTGGTACACCTAAGCGCATGCTCATGCAATGTTGTCTCTGTCTTCCGTATTATAAAGCAGCTAATTAATGGATGGATAGGGGACTAATGACGTTCCTCATACTGTATTGCATAATAGTTTCAACTAACTCAAATTATTAGCCATGGTCATTTCACATTACGTAATAATTTGTCCTTTTCACAAGAAAGTAACTCTCCAGTTTAATTACAGACCGGGTCTTCAATGGAAGCTTCAAAATAGGTCAAAGGAATATCTATAACGATAAAGACTTAAACTTCAATAAGTCCCTCATGCATCATGCTTGAGACTAAACATCACTAATTAATGCTGGGATCCATATCATAACGGGAATTATGGTGTTTAGTATTCCATATATATATATTACAATTTATTTCATGTTTACCTGATTTAGCACCAAATTAAATAATATGCTTTGTATCACGGATTGTAAATTCAAAAATGAAATATTCAAATCGTAATTGTAATAATCAACAGGACTTGAAAGTGTGCGACTACCCTTACCGCGTGGAGTGTAACGGAGTTCCAACAAATGTCGCTCCACCAGAATCTTCTACAGAACCAGAAGTCGGAACTACAGGACTTCCAGAACCTGTGGCTCCAGAACAGGGATATCCAGTTCCTCCTCCTGTAAATCCTCCAGTAGACAACTCAGTTCCACTTGTTTCAGTTCCAGAACAAGGCACTCCACCACCTTCGACTGCTTTCTACTCACTTAAGAAAATTCCTGCTGGTAAATTACTACTACTGATTATTAAATGTATAACTTGTTTATAATATTCTAAAGGTTATGTAAAATAATTGAAACAGTGATTAGTTCAACTCACTAAAAGTTGAAAAAAGAAAATGTTGAGATGACTAAGAAAAACAGTTTCAAATTTATGTTCGAAACATTACATTTTGTTCCATTAGTACCATGTAACAATATAACCATATAATAAGCCTTACTTGCTTATTTATACATTTTTACAGTGGGTTATAATTTAAAACTTTAAACCCTATCTTAGGTATTTTAAGGAATCCGCGTTTAAGAACTTGCCACATAAGTTTTGTATTTATAAAAATCAACATAAATCATATTTGTATAGAATTTAATTTGTAGTGTAAAGTGAGGCCCAGTATCTAATAAATGTAAGATGTCCATATTGTGTTACCAACTGATGATACATGATTGAATACTGGTGAGATTGTTATTATACAGTTTACGTCTGGTGAGAAATGATAATTTTAAAATGTAATTACAAAGTACGTAGAAAAAGAAAAATTACAATTTACTTAAGGAGATATCAATTGAATATACACAGTTGGGGTTTCAGATGTTTTACGCTTATTTAGTTTCCTTCAATTTTAAATCAGACAGTATGCCCAAACGCTGAAAATAAATGTATCTACATTATGCACTACACCATACTCTGTTCTGAGTTGGAGACATGTATAACGAACTCATACTTTGTGATAGTTATACTAAATATATATTTTACTTGAAAGTTCTAGTAAATGTTTCCTCTATTCAGTGATACAAAATGCCAAATATATACTATATTTGTTAATAATCAACCTAATTACTAGATTTTGTATAACAAAAATATTCATGGTTTAGAGTAATTCCCATTCACCTATTTTACCATCAAAACAAACCAACCTTAATTCCTGTGTCGATTATTTGCTTTGCCTCGTTTGACTTTATTCTGTTTCAATTTAATTTCAGGTTTACTAGACTCTTCCAAACCATGTGCCTACAACACCGTGTTTAGACTTAACCCTACTTGCACATCTGTCGCAGTTTGTCAGAATGGTTTGACCCGTGTCATCAACTGTGGACCTGGCACGAGCTTCGACTCTCGAAGTTACCAATGCGCTCCTTCATTTAGAGCTTTATGGTATTCATGCACTATATACATATTTTAATAGATATATTCATAATGTATATAACGCAAACGTAGCATTTAGAAACGTTTGATGTTTACCTATTCCGGGGAAACCATTATGTTTTTATTTGATAAGAGCCTTCATCTGAAAAGACAATTAGACCTAGTTTAACACTAATAAACAATTTTAATCATAGAGTTAAAACATCACTCGATGAATAGTACAAGTCTAAAATGTAACACATATTATTATATTATTGTTAAAAGTTTTTAATCTTATCGTCAGATCGTGACGGTAAATTGTGTTATCTCATCGAACAGTATTATGTTGTTTATGGCATTTTCATTTTTTGAATGTTTATCTTCTTTTTAAATTTATAGCCTAATACAAAGTCAGAAAAGCAGAAATCCTAGTTTGACAATGGTTTTGTAAATATGTATTTTGATTGTTAACATTATCGGTTATTACAATCTTAATTAACTTATTCGCTTACTAACGCCATTTTTCTTATTGAAAATGCAATTAATGTGTATTACTAGTATATATATATAGACGGTCTACCATTGCAAATTGTCTACTGTGTATTGCTGCAAGGTGACAGTTCTAAGAGTAAACTGCTTTTATTATATTATTTTAAATGAGCAATTCTTGGATCTATCTTTGTATCTGTCGCGGATCTCGAAAACGGCTCTTTTTTTTGTTGTAATTTTGTATTTAGGTGTAGTTTTGATTTTTAAGTACACCCATATAGTTGCAATTCGTGTAAAAACGCAATTATTTAGAAAATCTAATTTAAAAGTTGAAAAATTTTAACATAGGGTCTTATTGGTTGCCATGTTGGTTACAAAATAACAACGAAATAGTAAATAAAGCGATCAAAACGGCTGTTTATAAACAAGTCAATTTATACTGTTTTAGCACATTGGAAATAGAGTGGAATACTGAGATTGAGTATTATCCAAAATCAGCTGTTCATTGGATAATTTTTAATTACTGTTAAAAAACAAGCTAATTTATACTGTTTTAGCACGTTGGAATTAGAATAAATTTGGCCTGATTTAACAATTTATTTTGTCAAAAAAAAGTAAACTTGGCAAAGATGGATACATTCTAATAGTCAATTTTGTAATATAGGCCTGGCTCATTTCTGAAACATAGTGTTGAGGTTATGTTAAATCTGCAATAATTTTTACTATATTTAGGCTCGGTTTCAAAACTTTAGTTGACAGAAGATAGTAGAACTAGGACTAAAATCGTAATGAAAGTCTCTCACGTTTCTAAAGCATGTATTTGAGGTTATAATTAATCTTGTAATAACTGTTAATATATTTAAGCCTGGTTTCATAATTTTACAAACCTATGTACAAACGAGCGAAAGATTAACGAGATTCTTTAGCGAATTTTCGAACTGCGAGCGAAGCGAAGGAGCCATCTGAGGCCGAAGGCAGAGGCGGGGTTGGGACGCGAAGCGTCCAGGGGCAGAGCCTCCTAGTATCTATAAAAGGATAAAGTAATAAAAGTTAAGTTAAGAGGAAGCCAATATAACAACAACAAAATCGCAATTTTTTAATTAATAGTTCAGATTATATTAACCCTAGACAAACCCTTGCCTGAAAGACATTTTAGGTCCAGGTTTAAATTTAGTCTTACACTTGAGAACGGACATGGAGTGTTTTAGAACTTTTTATGTAAAAATGGACTTAAAATATGTACAATTTGTTTAAACATTCATTATTAAAGTTTGTATTTTCCAACAAATGTTATATAAGTATGCGTTTTTCAATTAATATATTGGATACAATTAATTGTTTTAATGATGTAACGATTAATTTTTTCTAAAGCTATTCTGGCATACTTATCTGAGTGGAAAGAGTACAAAAACAAACTTTACATCATCATTATAGAGTGAGGGTTTTAACAAAATGAATCCAAATGTTCTAAAATACCGAAATGATGCCAGTTATGACAACACATACAGAGTTAATGAGTATACATTCATATAGAACAATTTTGCATTAACGAAAAAACAAGAATATGTTTTAAAACTTTAGTTACATCCTCAAACTGTATCATTGATTATTGCATATACATAGCACATGTTTATTTAACCTAATATATTTGAAAGTATATTTAATTCAAATGTATGTCTGTTGCAGCTGAACTGATACAGTGACCACTGGCGTGCCATACATGATCATGAACCTCTCTAATGTCTAAGTCTCCTTCGATCTACAAGGTTACTATTCAGCAACGTCGAAAATAAGATCTACAGTCAGAGCCTCTTTTTATGACGTGTAGTGTAATTGTAGAATAGGACAATCAAACTGTGATAATCGAAATTATGGTATGCAATCGATTTCAGAGCAACGCTATTTATTGGTACTTACGAAGCTGAACTCTGATTTGGGAATTTACTGTGTAGTCGTTTATTTAAACTTATTTATTTCAAAATTTATATTACAAAGGGTATATTATGGTTTTGGTTCTTATAAATTTAGAAGGAAAAATTAAGTATGGTTGTAGTATGAATAAATAAGTAGACTTAAACAATAACCTGTTACTGCTTTTAGGCCACTTCATTTTTTAAAGTAAAATGTATGTTTGTCTAATTTGTACAATTGTTTGTGTTAGTAGAAACAATCATTTTGGTTTTATGAATATCATTTCAATGTTTGTGCTATAATATTTATTTATTATGTATTATATTTATTTATACTTCCCTACACTTGTATTTTATAGACTGTGCTGAATCGTATCTTTGTAATTTATGTTTATTTCCAACTATTGCATTATTAGTAATAAAACTAAGTTTTATACTTTGGTTTACTGATCCTTTACAGATCCAACATTTCATTCCAAAACAATTATTTAATAAGTCAGATTCGATCCTTCGACCTCTTTCTTTCTAGTGTACCCTGCTTAATTTATTTCTTTTATTTCAGAGTGAGTAACTTTATTAGCAGTTTCATATTATACTGAAACAACTATTCTATTTTGGTATATTGATGAAACATCTGGATTGATCGTTTTAAATATTAAAATATGGCTTAGGTAATATTGTATTGCCTGTTATATCATACACACAAGTAAACATAACTGCGTGGCTACTGCTCCAAGAAATCCGTATTATAATTTTTAAACAATTTCCTTAAAACATACTTAATATCCAAGCCTTCATCTGTTATTACAATATTTTGAAGGTTATATAAATAAATAGTTTGTACATTATTTATTTATTTTATTTTATATTTGTTTTAATCCCTTTCTTATAATATCAAACCCAATGACTCTAACCTAACCTAACAAATGAAAAGTAAGTTTTATTGGATTTATCAGGAGACATATCTCACATGAAACACTTCTAACATAAAATTATATGTTTACATAAAATGTCCAATGTTAAAATTTAGTTGATGTAAGCTTCTTTATTTTTTTCTAATTTAATATAACACATTATTCAAATCTAAACCGGATCATTTAACGTTGGCTGATAGGAATTGATAATATGATAATGTTTTCTGAAATGTGGACCAGCATTTCTAGTTACAGGTAATTTTTTAACTGTATATTCCCCTAACAATGCACCATTGTTTCACTTTATACTGATTTTATAAAAACTGCATCCTTTATATATATTCTCATACTTTCGAAACTTAATAAATACTTTGTAGGTTTTAAACCATTGTTAATTTATTTGCATCTTCTTTTTTTTAATAAAATGATTTTGATTTTGCTGTTTGATTTTCTGATAAATAAAATAAAGCCGTTTTATATTCTATTTAAATCATTTTAAATCAAAATGCATTTTTTAAAACATATACCACAGATCTAAGCATATTCTTAATTTTCTTTTCAACCATATTCCTCCGGTAATACTATTCGCTAATCTACCAATTTTTCGTTTAAATTCGTATCTTTAGACACAATTGATCTCAATTGTTTTTCTTTTGAAATTGCATCTTTTTCCTATACACAATCAACATCTCTAGGATTTATTTAAACACTTTTATATTCTTTTGGTGTTAAAGCATTAATTCTTATATCTCCTTTTACTAATAGGCTATTTAAGTTTCTTACCTAAGATATTTATAACGGGGCATAAGCATTTCGAAGGTATTAACAACCAGCTTTAATGATCTCCTGAAATACAATTCCATAACTTTTAACCATTTAGTTCGTCATTTATATAATCAATAAAGGAATAAAAGGAAAAGTCAATATCAAATATTTCTTTCTTTTTATCTGCCTCCTAAATGATCTAATATATAATTTCCCTCATTTAATTTTTAAAATAATTATTACTTCAGGTCCTTTTTCAAGCATAAATATAATTAATTATATTGTTTAACTTATTCCTAGTACCAATAAAACTAAAATCAATTTTAATCTAACTATATTTCCTAATTCCACGTCTGGAAGCACTTTTTGAGTTTTGTTATATTGCTTTAATTAATTTTAAATAGTTTTCTCCTCGGTTTGTGTTAGGTTTATTTGGTTATTTGTCGTTTTTCTATAATTTGATTCAGTATCAATTACAACTTTTGAATAGGGTTTTAAATCATTTTATAATTGTAAATTTGGAGCTTCTCTATAAGCCAAGTGTACAGGCATATAATAATGAATTATCATAAATATCATAATAGTCTGTTTATTTTCAAACATTAACAAAGAAGTATACAGGAATATTTTCTCTTTCCCAGTACAATTCAATGTATTATCTTTTTACTATAATCATCAGCATAAAACAACAAAAACAATAATTATCTGCCAAAATACTCAATACCGGTTACCTATAAACGGTATTGAGTATTTAGGCCGATAATTGTTTTTGTTGTTTTATGTCATATTTGGATAACAAGAACGAATTATTTGGATAGTCCTTTTCATTCTTAAATCCTCTTTCTTCCCAATTAGGCTAGAAGGAATACGTTCTGGAATAACATTTTTATTGAAAACTTAATCGTTGTAATAACTCATTCAAATAACTTGATTCCAGGATAAAAAATATCTGCAAATTGTTTAAAAAGAAACCAAGCCTTTTAAATTTGTATCGAAATTGCCATTGCTTCAGTTAATGTTTCAAAATTATTTTCCCTAAATTATTTCTGTATAAAAAAACTGTTAATAACATCAGAAATTTCAGGTTTGCAAGCACTATTTAATAACACAACCTTTATGCAGAACAAGTGAAACATGTTGTAAAACAAGCTGTTGAAACTTAGAATGTAAAATTAATGATTAAACATAAAACGAAAATAATTATGATCTTAGGTTGTAAACACAGGTTAGCAATATTTTCTTTATTCGAAAACAAAATTTCAATAACTTTCGAATAACCAGTTTGAAAATATAAGTACGATACATTTTTAAGGAAAATAAGACATAAAACATTGGTTTTTTCATTAAACATTATAAATGATTTCATAATGAAATAAAATGCAATGCTTTTTAGATATGTTATCATTAATCAATTAACATAAGTTAAAAATTAGTGTTAGTCAACCATATTCTTCTTTTCAAAAAGCATTAACAATATCTGTAAGTCTTCCAATGGTAAAACATTAATTAATTACAACCGTCCATTATAAAATACTCATACAAAACTATTAATCGAAACATTACATTAAACGAAAGGAACTTAGAAGAATTAAATGTATTAACAATATTTGATTCCATATTTTTAAATCAAATTTGTATGTGTATCTTGTTCTGATGATTTAGGGAAGAGATATATATTCGAATATGGAACTGACTTTAACATTTTAATAATAATGGTGCTGAAGCAACCCACTTGACCCAATTATTAATCATTTTATTTTGGCATCAAACCATTTTAGGAATGATTATGCTTTTTGATTATATACGAGTACATTAATTAATTAGACACAGCTCAAATTATAACTTACACTAGGCATTACAATCATTTAATTATTAAAGTATTGACTGGATGTTTTTCAGATAAGTAACTTAGTTTAAAATGTTGTTGAAGAATTAATAATTTTAAAAAAGTATTTAGACTATTTATTTGAGTCTAAGGTAACTTAGATAAATAAACAAGTTTAAAAAGAGACAACTAACAAAATTGAAAACAATTTTAATTAATACCTATTGGTATCTGTATACACTTATGCAAGGAGCTTGGGATAGTTTCGGAACAACGTGGCCGTACCGATTTATTTATAAACGTAAAGGAATTGTTAGTGTTAGCCTATTAGTTCTTATAGAGCAATTACACTATTACCGTCATACAGTCAAATTAATAAACGCGGGTGTTTTAGCGGAAAGATGACGGGAATGGGCAGAATCTTGCGGGAAAATATCAATGTCATAAAAAAGCAGACAGATGGTATTTTTATAGCTAAAATGTTTAACGAGAAAAAGTTACAAATTCATAGCTTGATTTACGGATACACTTAGTAGACGGAATTATTTTACAAGTTGGAAAGTAAAGGTACGTCACAAAAATGTTAAAGGTAATATATAAAATTGGTGATTTTAAAAGATAAAGGTAGACGATAAAATCATAAAGGATAAAACCGGCTGTGACATAGGTTTAAGGCAGAGACGTAATCTTTCACCTTGTTTATTTAAATCGTTTATTGATGATATTGTAGAAGAACTGAGCATATTATTCTAAACTCATCCGATGTCAATCATGAACTAAGAAATAACAGCTTTATTCTTTGCAAACAGTTTGTTTTTAGTCTTTGATACGGTGATAGGCTTATAACAAGGCTTGGATCTGGTAGAGTTGTCCAGTATTGCAGTAAGTGTGGGCTGAAGGTTAGTACTAATAAAACGTAACAGGGAATAAATCATCAAGAACATAAAGATGGACAGTGAATGGAACGAAATAGAAATATCTGAAAAGGAAAATAATATTGGTACATCCAAGAACATGTTTTGTGGAAACATTAAGTCACTATGCACAAACTAACCGTAAATTTTAACAATAACTTGCTATGAAAATTATTTATGGTAAAGGAGAGAGTATGTTACTTCGGCTCGCATTAAAATGCCGAAGTATAGACGTCTTACCAAAATTCTAAAAAAATTACCAAAACTTTGTATGACTTTTCTCGACGTTTTCGAGGTCTCTGAACACGATAAAGCAAAAAACAAATTTTGTGTCCGTGTGTTTTGTATGTGTATATGTCTGTCTGTGGACACGATATGTGCACTCATAGACGTCGTAGAAAACTTCTAGTGGTGCCAAAATCTTCGTAATTTTATTGAGGATGGTTGAAAAGCTTTTGAGCTTTCTAGCGTGACAGCAATGTAACGTCACCATTTTTGAGTATTAAAAAAACACGAGCAGAAGTCTCGAAAAAGTGTTCCATCTTTTCATCTTGTTTTGTGATTGAAAACGTTTTTAGTAATATTTATTTAAGTTTATCGTTAGTTTATTGATTTTGTTAATATTTATTTAAATTTATCATTAGTTTTATTGATATTACAGTATTAATATTTAGTTAAGTTTATCATTTTAGTTTTATTATTATTTATTTATGCTTACCATTACTATTATTAATATTTATTTAAGTATATGATTAGTTTTATTGATGGTATTAATATTAATGATTGTTTTCTTCTTCTTTAAAAGTTCGTTGGTGGTTAAAATATTTTAAACACTTCTGAGAACATTCTGGAAATTTCAATTGAGATTTCATACATACAAAAAACAGAAACTACAAAGTGAGAATATTTTTTTCGGTTTGTATAAAATACTAAAATATCTGTATAAATGAAATATATGAATTATTTCCCTTACTTTTATCAATTAATTAATTATCACTCACACTTTTGTTTTTCAATAGTGCTATTAATAAAACCCATTTGCCTATAGTTGAATTTTAATAAATCTACCATTTAGAAAGATATTTAAAAGGCAGAAAATATTCGAAAAAACAAATATAAATTTCAAACTCATTTTGTTTGGGTTTTTCATTGTATTTCTTTTTTAAATGGGCAGGCAGCAATATGTTTGTTAAATACTAGGGGAGACCCCTGCGTGCTCTGCACGCCAACCCCAAATGGAACCTTCTAAAAACAAATGTTAAGTTTTATTTATAATAAAGTTGTACGATTAATAATAACCTCAAAACGAAGATGATAAATAATGTTAAATGTTCAAATGAAATTATTTTTTATATTTATTTGATAACAGAAGTTATAATAATGGTTAAAAAACCAGCAAGGCTCAGGTCTACACTTTAAACCCCTAACCTAAAAGCTAGAATTACAAAAATAATTGCTTCAAATTTTGAAATCAGCTGTTAATGGAAATATTGGAACAAAGAGGTATATTATCTGTTATTTTATTCAATTGGTTGCTATGGTAATAAATATAAATATATATATTATGTTGGTTATCATTCTAGGCCTAACCTAAGAATTTTTACGACTAAATTTACAAATATTGAAATAAAAAAGGTTTTTATCAAAATGAATTATAGCGTATGTTACTCAGGGAAAGTGTAGCTTTTTATTAGTAAAACATTTTTTTCAATCGGTTCAGTAGTGCCAGAGATTACCCCCTACATACAAACAAACAAAATTTACCTCTTTATAATATTAGTATAAATGTATCAAAAGTTAATAGAACAGCCATACAACCTTCTAAAAATCACACTTATAAGGTTTCTCTTCTATGTGTGTGTCAAGGTGTATGTTTTATAGGTTAGTAAGTAGCAGATTGTATTAAAAAATATAATTTACATTAACTGTCATATTATTTTACAGAACAGCTGTTTTATGTTTTAAATGATTTATTTAATACCAAATGTAAACTGCAGAACAGCTTTTTTATGTTTTTAATTTATTTATTTAATACCAAATGTTTTAATGTAAACAAAGCAGACATTTTTAAATTCTCATGTATTTCTTATGGGAATTTTTCGTTTTTCGGGGACCACAAAAACCCCTTAGTTTTTAATTTTAGAAAAAACTTATATTTTTCCCTCGTTCCTTGAATCGATACCTTTAATTTGATACCTCTCCCATCATCCTTTGATTTACCAAATTCCCACAATTTTGAATCTAAAATTTCGCTTACAGAATTATATATAAGGCTATATAATTTACGAATTTGAAATTTACATTTTAAATGTATAGATGTACTGATATTATTAACAAGCTGAGATTAAATGTGAGATTCTAACGGTTATGGTTCTTAGTTAAGATATTCTTCCAATCCACGTAGAAACTGAATTTGTGAAACTCTTAATCAGTTTAAAAGATTATCCTGATGATTTGAATAACTCGCTTCATAACTTTAGATCAATCGCTTATTAGATTATACTTTTAATATCTTATAATATCTATGAACGATTTCTATTCAACATAACATTTTCGCTTTCACTTGGTTCATCGTGTTCCTACAATGTTCGAACTATACTTTTAATATTCTGATAGTTTGCCTTTAAAACCAACGAATATGATCAACATCGTGTTTATCATGAATCATCATTTATATTAAAAAAACAGATGTAATTTTCTTTGGAAGTACAGCTATCATCTGGAAGTACAGTATTAATTATTCCTGCAATATTATTTAATCACTTTCAAAGTAGTGAGTAAAGAAACCCTTCTTTACTACTTTCATGGCTACTTTCGTGTCTTTTAAATCCTTGAATTTAAAATGTTCTAAACATGAAACAATCGTACTTTATATAGACTACTATAAATAGGCCTAAGCATGTCTAATTATAAACATTGTTTAACTAAACTTTGTTTGTTTTTCGAAACCTAAAATAAAAAAAGCGATAATTCGTAAAAGTAATACGATTGTTACAATACTATCTTAATTTATTGTAAAATTGTTGAGGTCTAACTTACCTTACCCTTTACAAAAATTTAATTTCTTAAGAATATTTAAATTCCAATTTCATCACATTCAAATAATTTAATATTACTGATATTACATTCTACAAGAGATAAGAACATAATGCGGGTCATGACATTCTTCTTGTACTCTATTACGAACTACTTCTGTAATAGTCCATATTTCAGTTGAGTGAGCAATTTATGAAAATTTTATATAATCTACAATATAAACATTGTAAATACTTAAATTTAATTTATTTTGTTTATTCATCATTATCACACTAATAATTTCCTTACAATATATTATATCAAAGGCTAACCCATTTCTTTCTAACAACCAAAGGAAGAAAAAGAACACAAAAATTATAGAGCTACAAATGTACACCATAGTGACTGATGTATTTAATGACACCTTTATAAAGAGAAAACAGACGTAAAAATCAATACGTTAAAATACCAACAAATTTTTAAGATTTACTTTTCTTATTTTATACTCTCCTGTTTTTCAAACCCCACCGTAGTTAAAGCCCAGTTATGCATATATTATGGCATATTAAAGTTGAATACCAAAAGTTCATAACTTACTACTGTAAGTGTTACAGCTATTTGAAACACAAAGTGAATACACCTGCTACCTATTGACAAAGCTTGTAACTATTTCAAACCTCGTGCAACTGGTTGACTTTATGTTAGATAGGTAGCAGTGTAAGCAGTATGAGAATACAGTGATATTAGAAAGATTCATAAATATTCGAAATAATGGTAAACAGAACAAAAAATATTCTTAATGAAGCATAATGCAGTGATAAACACCTCTAGAAAGTGGATTTTTAGACTGGATGTAGACATTTTTTTAATTAAATTGGAAACCAAGTAAAAAATATTATAACAAAATATAATTTTTTACTCATAAATATTTTAAAATCTACAAGTTTAATCATCATTGACATCATTACACTATTACTGAAATGAAATCATGTAGGATATGTTGTCATATACAGGCAGATTTTGGTGATTCAGTTCACATTAGACACAGAATTAATAATACAAAACTAAATTATAGTTAGAACAATATCTTAGAATTACTTTTTCTATTTGAATTCTAATTAGCATAACACTGTAAATGTTTTTTGGGAATCATCCAAACTATTAATGAAAGAAACAAAATATTCCATTTGAGTTGTGAGAAGAAATACTTGATAGAATAAAACTTCATCCCGAATCTCACATCTAAGGGTGCGTTCACAAAGAAAGTTGGTTGCAAGTTACTTGTTCCCAGCGCTTGCAAGCTCTTGTGAATAGTTTTGGGTGTTCACAACAAAAGCTTGCAATTTTCATTCCGAGAATGTCTTCCTCAAGTAATGAAGAATTATGTTTGCTTGAAAATGTAGATTTGAAGTGCCCCGAATCGGTATACATGAAATTAACCGCGGAAGAGGAAGATTTGGTGAATATCACCATCTGTTTCCTCAATTAAAATTTGACAACGTAAGGTATTTTCCTTATATGAGAATGGAGTTGAGCACATTCAATTATATCCTCAAGAAAATTGAAACTACTTTGGACAAATCCTGGGGAAATTAGCATAAGCAACCAATTCATCCGGAAGAACGGCTAGTTATTTGCTTGTTGTAAGTCCTTATTTTGTTTGAAACTATTTGTTTTAATAACCATTTAACGTATAATAATTCTATACAAATAGTTTTTAAAAACCATTATAAGATAAATTTTTTTTAAATTACCACAGTTGAAAGAATTATTTTCAAATATTAATTTGTAGTTAAGTAAAGGTATACATTTTTGCTTTTTATCTTACAAAAATGTCTGTTATAGACCATTTTTAAGCTAACTTGAACTACTATCTTGAGGTCCATTGATTTAATTATGTAATAGTATCGGAGTGAGTAATGATCTTTTATGTCTACCTATAAAACACAATAAAATTTTAGTTTAATTTATTTATTATATAATAACAGAACAATAAGAAAATGAAAGTGAATAGAAAAAATTGTGAATTTAATATAATAAATGTATGTTAATGTAAATATAAATTTTTCATTATTTGAGATTTAATAATCGGTCGAGCCCTGAAAAGTCATCATTTCCGGGAACTTGTGTTGCCTCATATTCATCCATGGATGAGCTCTGGTTAGAAGTACCATAAGGTGAAAATGCAGAGTTGTTTCGAGGTGTAGACCCAACACTTTAAGACATGGGGTATGCAAATTGCTGAACAATATCCTGAATCTTTGTACGAAACGGAAAAATGAGTTCAGGACGAATTTGTTTAACAGGCAAAAGGGTCTTGAAGAATAGTAAATTCTCATCTTCTGGTTCCTTTTCTTCTTTTGCCTTCCTTTTTTGTAACGAAATGTCAAGTTTTCCTTTCGATTTCCAACATTGAAGACGTATAATCATCATTTCTTGCACATTTAATTCTATTCACAGTATGTTTTGTAACTTTTTTCACTCGTGGAGTTTCTTCCTCGTTTTCTGTTCCGCCAGAACGATCAGGTGTTGTATATATCTCGTCAATATCCACTGTGACATCTTCCCGATGATGAAACTCTGCAAATTTTCAAAAAAAAATGTCACTGACTTGACTGCTACCAGCGCCGGAAAACAAGTATCAAAAGTTCTTGCTTGCCGGTAGCAGGAGCTTGCAAGTCGAACAAGCGTTGTCTCTGAACGCACAAACTTGACACAATGAAAACTTTTTCTCTTGGCGGTCAGCGCTTGCAACCAGCTTTCTTTGTGAACGCACCCTAATACGTTTTATCGTACATCACTAGCAACTAATTGCAACTACTTATTTTTAACAACTACAATCAAAAATAAGTTAACCAATGATTTACACATAACCGAACACTTACTTTTAAAAATATGTGAAGTATATCTAAAATTCTAGAATATTAGCTCTATACCAAGTAATTGCAATTTCTGCAGTAACGATCTTTACTGACATTTGTAGTATTACTTGACTGTACTAAAAAAAACTATGTTTAAATTTTAATAAAGGATTAAAAAACTTGGCCTACAGGTTCAGGTAGATTTTTAAGACTCTATTTAGTACCATTTACTTCGAGTTCCCATAAGCTAGACTTAAAACAAATATATTGGCCTCTTGTCCTTAAGTATGCAATTAATTATCAAAAAAGTACAAATATAAGTGTGTAAGAGCTCAAATTTACTGGCCGGATGTTTTTGGCCAGGAAACTCGGATATGATTTTAGATCTAAACTCCGATATTCATTCCATTTATTTATTCTTACCTGCAGTCAAAGCCGAGGGTACCTTCTATAACAAAAATACTATTATAGCCGTATACTAGCGTTAAATATCGTTTATATACGTATATGTCAATGGAAACAATAGGTACTACTATTATAGGTCATTAAGGTAGTAGGTGTCAAACTAATAGTAACCGCGAGAACAAATAATTTAAATAATATATCAGTTATACATAATGTGACGAGGTCCAGTTAATACGTTTTATTCTTTTGTTGTGTAGCACTTTTCTTTTGTTACAATAGTTCAAATTGTTAAACGGTATAGTATTATTGAATACTAGTAAACCCCCGTAAAAAAATCACATTCGGATTAATAGATCATCATACATCATTCAACAAAATACTATTTAAAAACAACAAACTTTATCTAGGCTACCTAACTATGCTGACGGGGATTTTTAACTTGATAAATGTGTACAACTATAAGGATTATAAAACTTTAGGAATGTTTGTTAAAACTTTGTATTTATGTATGTTATTATATATTTAAAAAACGATAAAAATATTATCTTTTATTTTATTTTTATTTTATATTGATAGATCAAATGATTCAGAAATTATTAATATTATATTGAAGAAATTAATAATAGAATATGTTTATATGTTATATGCAGATGTACGAACGTTTCCGAAGCTAAACGAATAGGGATTTCTTCTTTAAATTTGTATAAACTAATATTTTGATGATAAAAGGTTGTATTTATATACAGTTTATAACCTCAAAGCAAATACTATAAAGTATTATAACATTAGTTCTATAACTCATATTTAAAAAAATCAACTTCATAAGAAATTATAATGATTAAAGTTGTAAACATAACCCCAAAGTATCATCTACAATGAATTTGTTTAAGCTGATGGGTGAAATCAGCTGTTATATTATATGTTACTTACGTACGTACGTATGTATGTGCGTACGGACATACACTCGCTTTTATAGGAGTTGATAAAGTATTTAAATAGTGGGTTCAAAATTAATTGATCTTACTCCCGAGATATAGTTATTTTATCCTATATTAGTCTAAAATTATAGTGGAAGAATCTTAACAGTACAATTTATTCGAATTGTGTCGATTCAGTATCCAGTTGCAGAAGATCCGGACAGTAAAGGTCAGACTGAAGACAACTTATGCAACTTAACCATATGTTAAATAACTAATCGATTAGTTAATTTACTGACTTTTATAACTGAATATGTAATAAGAAAGTATTCTTTCACTATTATAATATATGATAATTTTTATCGTATCTAATTTCCATTTGGAGAAAAGATATTAAGTAACTTATTAAAAGGCATAAGTTAAAGTTTAATTTGTTTGTTCTGCCAAACTACATAAGATGAGAATATGGTTTTATAGATAGTTCAAGTGACTTCATGAGCGGTGGAGAATGGTTTTAGTCTTTACCGAATATCTTATTTTAAGTTTGAAATCCTTCAAATATAATTATAGAAATATATACTTTTCTTAAATATGTATATTATACAGGATGTATGCGTGCAGAGTAGCGTGCAAACGGATCGGTTTGGATAATGGGTGTCGATAGAACCCACTATTCTGCACTTAAAGAATCTAGGAAAAGTATTTGTTTAAATTTCCAGTTTCCCAAAAGGTATATTTTACGGATTGGGAAAAGTTTCAAATGTAAGTATTTTCAAAGATAACATTTGAACGAAGGTTTCACTTTCCTTGGTCAAGGTTTAAGATGATAACACTAAACGTACACCAATTTGGTTTTTGTATTTTCATTTACTATTAGATACGGTTTTATTCTCTGAACTTAAAAGGTTAATAAATATTGCTAATGATATAATATTTAAATCAATGTCCAACTTCAGTATTTTCCACAACATTAAAAACATTTATGCATTTAGGTAGCATAATTTAAAAAATTTTCAAATAGAAATTATAATAGAACACACACTTGACGTACAAACAATTTTACAATATTTAATTTTAAAGTACTTTTAAAATCATGTAACAATGTATGACCCATGTTTAGATTTTTCAAAAACCATCTCACGCCCTAAAATGTGCCTTTTGGAACACTGTGTAAAACAAGCAACCGTAATAATATGGATTAAGGTTGCATTATATTCATTAACAATTAATAATATTAATTATTAATTATTAATAGTGATGATTTAAATAACCAAACACTTTGTCACAAATTAAAAGGGAATAATTAATTTACAAATACGAGAATAAATTCATTATTTTGCGATATATCCATAAATAACATAAAACACATAAGCAGTCTTCTTTAGCAATTTAGAAATGTAATTTTCTTCTTCAATACAGATATCAAATAAATAGTGGTAGATAGACAATGTGAAGGATAGACACGCTAAGAAGATATTAGAACTTACCAGAATGCACAGATTATTTACTACAGGGGCTCTGCCCCTGGACGCTTCGCTTCGCTCGCAGTTGGGAAATTCGCTTAAGAATCTCATTAATCTTTGGCTCGTTTGTACTTAGGTTTGTAAAATTATGAAACCAGGCTTAAAATATATTAACAGCAATTACAAGATTAATTATAACCTCAAATACATGCTTTAGAAACGTGAGAGACTTTCATTACGATTTTAGTCCTAGTTCTACTATCTTCTGTCAACTAAAGTTTTGAAACCAGGCCTAAATATAGTAAAAATTATTGCAGGATTTAACATAACCTCAATACTATGTTTCAGAAATGAGCCAGGCCTATATTACAAAATTGACTATTAGAATTTATCTATCTTTGCCAAATTTACCTTTTTTTTTTTTTTTTGACAAAATAAAATGTTTAATCAGGTCCAATTTATTCTAATTCCAACGGGCTAAAACAGTATAAATTAGCTTGTTTTTTAACAGTGATTAAAAACTATCCAATGAACAGCTGATTTTAGATAATACTCAATCTCAGTTCTATTACACTCTATTTCCAAAACTGGCTCTCCTAATATAAAGAACATTAACAATTTGATAAACAAAATTTCAGCTTTTTACAAATTAGGCTATATCCAACAAAGGCGTATTTTTCCCCCTTTATTGCCTTGGCTAAAAGAAATCATATTGTGCGTTTATCAGAGCAATAATAAATACCAGAAAATAAATAAAAAATGAAAAAATAAAGTAAATGTTTACGTCTATTTTACCATCGTAATACCCATAATTAGACCAACTATACAAATAAAAGTTCAAGCAATAGGCCTTTGCTACTGATTGACCGCTGATATGCCAATGAGCTGATCCGGCCCTCTAGGACTCGTACACCCCGCGCCGCGACATCTCCCTTTGTCAGGCCGATTATTTCAACTGTCTGCACTTAACATTTTATAAAACTTATATCATTTTAAAGATTGCAAAATACTATAAAAGTTTTATTTGAACAATTTTGTTATAACTTGCCTCATATTAATAAAACATAGCTAAATATGTAATTATTTTAATAAAAAAGTTTAAAATTTTAACATTAAATTTAAAAACATACGGTAAATAATTATTTCATAGCTTAAACTATATGAACATTTTTGATAGAGAATATTTTAAGGATTACAATAACGAAATAAATATGACTCTATAGCTGTTTACCTCTTGGATATTGACAAAATAAAGAAGTCTTTCAAAAGTGAAATTTAATGGGGGGTAGAAGGGAAAGTAAGAGAAGGAGGGGCGGGGACTTTTCAGAAAATATTCCTTATATAGTCAACTAAAATCCATGAAAAAATCTGCTTTTCACTAATTAGTTCCGACACAATACATTTATTGACTGGGTTATAAGTCGTCTCAGCTCCCTGTTGCCTGACAATCGCAAACAGATGAAACTAAGTTACATAAGATGCTTTCTCCTAGACCATCTACTTCATATCTACTAGAAAAGGGTTTTATTTACGATCACGTTGAATCAATGTTTAAAACTATACGATTAGAATCAATAATAATAAGTTACAGGCAGCAAAGCTTAATTTAAAAACAATTTAGTTATGTAAATTTTACGAAGCAATGCAGAATCTACAATGTACAATCAAAATTACAAGAAGATAAACTTTTTTCCCTATATAAGTTTTATAAATTGGAGATATTTAACAACCTTAAGCTAATCTGAAGGTAATTTAATAAAACGAAGCAATAAAATATTTAATATTATTATTTAAACCTACATATATATACATTTTATTTAACTTAACTGAATAGTATAAAGGATGGGTTAATATACTTACATGACATATAATTGCTCAATGCCATCGTGGTCTCAGAACGAATCAACACAATTTAAAAATTCAGTAAATATTTTGTGTTTAGTAAAAAAGGGAATGACAACTGACTAACTAATAGATATTGTTTTACTTTTTTAAATGTTTGTCATGGTTAAAGTAATATATTATCTTAACTGATAAGAGCTGAGGTGAACTAACACACACAACTAACTGTTGAATCTAATTTAAGAATTGAGATATTTAAGTATATATGTAAAATGTAACATACGAATCAAATAAGCAAAATGTAGAACAAAAAAGTGTTATATCTGGTAATTATTTACAAATCAGAGCACAGAAACTCAAATGCCCATCTATAAAACTTCAACCTTGTATTAACCTTTCAATTCTTGTTTGCGACTGTTTCCAGAAAATACGTTTTGAAGAATGGCCAAATCGACAAATGTTGTCATTTACCAAGATTAACATGAACAATTAAATACAATTCTGGAATGAATGGCCACCATATTCAGTATCGGATATGTAATGGAAAGAAATTTGATATTGGTTGTTCTTAAATCCCTTACGGGAAACACACATTTAGTTTTATTTGCTATGTAAACTAATAAATATTAATATATACGCATCTGACTAGTTCCATCAATAACTACATAAATACATAATCGGATGATTTAAATAGCTGCCATTGTAACAGAAGCTATTAGCAATGAATACTTAAGTATTCATTGCTATTAGTTTCGTATGTTATATTAAAAATTCAGTGTTCGTACTAATGTAAAATTTGTGTATTCACATTAGCTAAACCCTTTTTCTGAGATAACATTAATATTATACTTTCTCTTAACCTAAAATAATTATTAATTTAAGTTAATTAAGTTACCTTTAAGAATGTAATGTTAAAAAAGGAAGAAGTTTGTCCTAAGATAGTTAACGTAGATGAGACGGAAATACCCCATTACTTTGGCCAGATATTCATTGTCCAAAGGTCGATTTACAAATTACAAAACCAAATTTTGGGGGCCATTTAGTTAAATCGAAATATAATCATTTGTCATAAAATCATAAGTTCTACTGGGAAATACATCTTGGAAAATCTTTTACAAACGAAAAATGTAAACCTCGTAAATAAAATTAAGGGACAACCCGATCAGTCAAACTGTGTAGACATAAGGATCCAAAACGAGACAGGGAAGGGTTGTTTACTTTAACTGGTGTTTACCTTCTGTAGAATAACAGTTGTTCAGTTATTTTTCAGAAAAGACATCCTAGTTGTTTTGATCGTGGTTTATTCTTTGTATATTATGTCTGTGCCTGCTGGCAATGTTTACTCTCATTCTGTTTGTATTTTAACAGCATGACATTGAAGAAAGAGGTTTTTTATGTAGTTTTGTCAGCTCGTATCCTGATTGTGATGAAGCTTCGCAGTTCCTCTTGAAGAGAGCTGTTCGAATTTTTAGTGACTAGATAGAGACAGTGTGGCCAAGTGAGGTCTTGTTTCCTATTGGCCGGCAGCCATGTTTTTCCTAAATTCTTATCTGTTTCTATTATATTTGTTAAACTTTTGCATGAAAAAAACAGAATACACTTTTTAAGAAGAAACACAGATTTAATTATTTTATTTCAATATAAATATCAAACTGTAACAATTAAATCGCTTTTTCCCT
>JAGFPH010010193.1:0-12035 GCA_018207615.1 Philaenus spumarius
CAAACTGGTTCAAATAGAGTTTGTAATTTTAAATGTATAGGCCTAATTAGTATAAGATATTGTTTAGTATTTAAATATACAATTATATATCAAAATAAAGCTACGAATGTGATATTTTAATGGCATTTAGTTTAATTCAAATTGTTTGTTTAGTTTTCAATATAATATGTTTAAACTCGTGTATGTTTATGGTTATGCATGGTGTCAAATAATTTGTTTGTTATTATTATTATTGAAAGCGAAAATATGTTTTGAAAAGTATTAAAAAATTCATAGTTATGATATATTTTATATAAACAATATTTTAAACAGCATATCTCTAAGAAGGCCTATATAGATATTTAATAACCAATGTTTGAGTTGAATTATAATTCTGTAAGCATTTTTCGTTGATTTTTCCTTGTGTTTGTTTATAGTTTGTCAATCTAACCTTAAAAAGCTGTTAGTTTTGAAGAGTATTAAAGTGATTATAAATTTGCTAAGTAATGTTGCTATGGTAATGATTGTGTTGCTAAGCTTTTTATACGAACAGCTGTTTTTGTAAGCTATGGTTTTGAGTTCATACAGTAAAGGCTGTTGAGTTTCTTCCAAATTTGAAATTTTTTCGGCAAACTTTTAAAATTTTTCTTTACGTTTAAACCTTCTATGAACTACTGCAAACATTTTAAGACCAAAATTAGCCAAATCGGTCCAGCCGTTCTTGAGTTTTAGCGAGACTAACGAACAGCAATTCATTTGTATATATATAGATTAATGTAGGCCTATATAGATACAAAACTATTTGTTGCATGCATGTGGAATAGAAAAGAATTAAAACATAATATTTTTATATTTAATTTGACGTACAATAATGTATATAAGTAAAAAAAAAATTACAAATAGGCCAACAATTGTATATAATTATACCTTTATTTTGGAACATATGACTATTTTATAATAGTAGTATCTTCTAAACCATTTGATTTATCACGATATAAATAAAAATATAAATGTGCGTTTGTTCAAAATCGATAATCTTCGAAAGTTCTTCACCGATTGCGTTGAAATTTTAACACAACATTGCATTCAAATCCACAAGTGTTTTTACATACTTTTTGAAAAACAGTGCCCTCTGTTGAAAAACAAAACAAACTATACTAATTATTTTACGGCAATGGACGCGCCATAATAAATAATAATGAAATATGTTTAGTGTTGGTATAGTAATCAGCTGTTTGCTCTGATATTTTCATTAACAGCTGATTTCAAACTTTGAAACAATTATATGTATTTCTAATTTGTAGATTAGGTTTACATAAATAATGTCATCTGTTGAACATAAAAATATCACGCACAATACTAAATATTTTACAGCATTGGGAGCGCCATAATAAATAATAATTAAGTATGCTAATAGTTGGTCCATTATTCAGCTATTTGATATAATATTTTCATAACCCTCTATTGCACCAATTAATTTTTATTTTTCAAAATTATAATAACAATTTGTATTGAAACTAGAACTTACCCTAAGAGATAAAAAAATTATGTGTATTCCCAAATTTACTTTTGGTACCGTTTATTAGTAAAAAATAGCTTGGTTTTAAAACAGAGGCACTAAACGCTTTGATACAGGATAGTAACAAGTAATCAAATATTGCTATTTAACAGCTGATTTCAAAATTTTAAACAATTATTTGTATTTATAACTTTTAGGTTAGGTTTGTGTTTAAGGGTCTGCTCCAGTAAAAATAAAATGGATTTTTATCCCATAAGAGCAATGTTAAATTTCATACCATTTATTTCGTTTACTTTTTATCATAAAATTGTTTGCAAGGTTTCATTTTAAGCACAGTCACAATACGCATCCTTCTTGCAATTTATATTTTTAAAAATTTCTTTCATTTGTCAAGTAACTGACATTTTGTAAGTACAAAGTTAGATTTTTTTTCCTAACACAATAAAAAATTAATAATGAAAAATAATTTGCAAGCAGGATCCGAAATTTTATAAAGAATATTAAGTTTTTTTTTCAACACGCAATTACAAAAGATAGACTTATAAAATGGTTTGAAATGAGGCAATGTCAAAGCGTTCAGCTGCAAGAAATTGCACTGCTTAGATAGGGATACAGTGATACCGGAAGTGCGTTTCCTGTTGCTTTCTCGTTTACTGGAGCAGACCCTTAAGTGTAGATATGAGCCTTGCTGGTTCTATTAATTTTATTGTAACTCTGTTATTAAAATATATGAAATAATAATTAGATTTGGACCTTTAACATTATTTACCTTCTTAGCTTTGAGGTTATTATTATAAGCTACACTTTTATTATAAAGAAAACATAATAAATGTGTGTAGAAGGTTTTAACGGTGTTGGCAGAGGTCTCCCCTAGTGTGAAATAAAAAAGCTAATAAAATATTATTATTATAAAATATTATACAGAGTGTCAAAAAAGTCTGGGTACGGTTTAATATTTCGTATATAAGAAAAATTTGAAGGTAGATGTGATTGAAGAACCTACTCTATGTAAAAATACTATTTTATTAAGATATCAAAACAATTATCCGCCATCTTGGATCCGCCATTATGAATGTAACTTTATTTTTTTTTAATAGGAAGGTGGTCATGTGATACATCATTTCGATGTAGAATTTCAAGAAAAAACCAACGGTGAAATTTGCACATCCATATTTTTAACCGATTAAAAGTGGCGGTCAAAAAACAACGAAATCGTGTTTTCCGATTTTGCCCCATTTTGCTGTACTATTTTTGTTTTAGTATTAATTATTATTCTATTTGGATTCAAAATTAAATAAGCTTTCAAACGTTATGTCACTCAACGATATTAAGGAGTATTTAAAATTTTTGAGTTACAGCCATTTTGAATTTTTTAAAATCAATTTCGAGTGGTTCAACCAAATATCGTTGTGTGGCATATCGTTACATTCAAAATCGCGGATCCAAGATGGCGGATAAATTTTTTGATACCTTAATAATTTTTACAAGAGTAGGTTCCTCAATCACATCTACCTTCAAATTTTCCTTATATACAAAATATTAAGCCGTAACCAGACTTTTTTGACACCTTGTATACAAATAGCCTACCAAATTTTAACAAATAGGCCTAGTGTTTGAATCAGTGCAATACAGTTTAACTGAAATGAAGTGGTAAATACGTGAACTCACGTCTCCCGAAAGTGTGTGGGCCCAGATATTTATGCGCTCACGCGTAACGTTATGCGCGTGATATGAGGCGACAACAACGTAATTCTAGTCCATTGAAATACCATTCAAAACAACATCCCACACTTTTAGCCCGTGACGTGAGATAACATGACATCACGTGACATGATGGCAGTACGTTTCTACCTTTACACTATCCAATAGAGAAGTCAAAGGTTTACAAAAAAGGTGTCTTGATATATTAAAATGTACGGTTTTTGGATAATTCAGGTTTGCCATTTTAAAACAGCCGCCATTTTAAAAACGCATGATCCGATATAACCGCTTATTTTTCTTAAAGTAGATCATTGTTAGTTAAAACTGTATGAAGGGTTTGAACTCAATCGGTCACACCGTTTTATGAATATGAATTGTTTTGTAAAAGAAACAAAAAACTACGCGTTTTCTGAAAAAAATTTAGTTTTGATTTTCTTCTTTATTTTGTCCCATAGAACCTTTTCCTGACGTTTGGCACTTTATTACGGGACACCCTGTAACTTTCTAAAGTTACAAAAACAACTAATGTTTTCCCCTTTCCCGGAATCAGCTTTAAATAATTCCTTTCTCGGCCAACAATAATAAAAACCGACCGTACTTGAGAATCGCACATTACAACCCGAGTGGTATGACGAGTAAATGGCATGGTAACACAAGGTTGTATTTATAACCATGCACTTTGTAAAAAGGAAGTTGCATATAAATACTCTTCACGTCCGGTTACAAATTGTACACGAGAAGGAGTGTAATTATTTTCGCATACTTAATTACTCTGGCCGCGGTTACGACAAATGCTACAAAGAGAGATTAAAAATAGAATTTACTACTGAAATCCCAGCAAACACTTCTTTTGTTGTGTCAGCTGTTTCTTGGATCATTAAGTTGTGACAGGAATATTATTAGCGAATTTCCATAAAAATAAGCCATTGCAATGGCCCTTATGGCGAGACCTAAAGTCGGGAGTAGTAAATGAGCACTGATCATGATCCCCAGGACACGTTTTCGAGTGTCATTAAAAACTTTATATAGTATACAGTATATGTGTTCGCACTCTGTCGGCATCATTTTAAGGGGAAGATACCCTGTCCGCCATATTGAATATGATTCCCATAAGAGCAATGCTACAGAATAAGTTATTTTTTCCCATTAATTTTTCAAATAAATTTAAAAATTTGGTTTTAATTTTAAGTACTGTCATATGCGGATGTTGATTGCTGAATACATTTTCAAAACCCGTTTTATTGTTTTCATAAACGTTTGATATAAATAGTAAACATTATAAATTTTTTACTTAGTTGGAAAAAGAGATATTGCAAAAAAAACTTAGCAATCAACACCCACAATCTATTTTACTTTAAGAAAAAAATACTTTTCGTTTTTTTACGAAAATAACACAAAAATATGCTTAAACGTGAAGGTATCATTAGGTTATTTTAACATTGAAATTATAACTAAATAAGAATAACCATACAAATATAATAAATTAAAAATCGTTTGGATGTGGACAAAAATGAAAATACAACAAATAAAACACCACAGTACAAAATCAAATAAATCAAAGATCACTTAGTTACACAGATTAGGTCGTCATTACCGGGTATTTCATCAGCCAACTCTTTGCATAAGTTATGATGATAGAAGAAGAAGAAAAATGGAAGATTATTGAAAGATTTATTAATCGAATCATTAGAAGGAAAGAAGAATAGTTGAGGTAAGCTGAAGACGGACCCTTGATTGGTGATGAAGTATGCTTAATGGTGATTCCGTCGCCATTCATAAAGGGCAGAGAAAGAATTGTGATTTTTAGTGGGTCGGCACAGGGCCATCCCCACATAACCCTTAATGGTGATTCCGTCGCCATTCATAAAGGGCAGAGAAAGAATTCAGATTTTTAGTGGGTCGGCACAGGGCCATCCCCACATAACCCTTAATGGTGATTCCGTCGCCATTCATAAAGGGCAGAGAAAGAATTGAGATTTTTAGTGGGTCGGCACAGGGCCATCCCCACATAACCCTGTTGTGCGGTACCAACAGGGCATGTGCCTGCACATTTTTTACACCTCGCGCAAAAAAAAATGTTTATAGTTAGAGGGAGGGGAGCCAGCTTGATACTAAATGTTCAAGCCTAAAGCAGCCTGCGTGTAACCTTGGTTTGAAACATACTTCTAGAATTAATGAATAGCCTATACTTTATTAAATACTAAGGGGAAAACATGCGTGCCAACCACCCAGCTAGCTTCGCTGTCACAGTTGTGAAATAATTTAGGAAAACTGTATTTAATAAAATGCAATATCATATTTGAATAATAGTTTGTCACTTTTTCTGTTCTGCGACTACATTTTTGAAGTGAAAACTTCTATAGCGACGTTGGGTATTTTTTGTAGGGAGGTAAATCGCCGTTTTGCGTCACGTCACGTAACGCAACATTTTCGCTTAGACCGATGTGTTGATTATGTATTCCCTGTTATACATATATATATATATATATATATATACTTGTGTATAGTATATATGAAGAATAAGGACCGATGACAATGCAATAATAATTTTGTTGGGTGTAGTAAGTGAGCACTGATCATAGTCCGCAGAACACGTTTTCGGGTGTCATTAAAAACTTTATATACAGGGTGATTCACGACGATATGCAGAAACTTCGGGAGCTCAGTAATTTTGTTGGGTGTAGTAAGTGAGCACTGATCATGAAAACCAGACTAAAAATAAGAAAATAATAATAGTTTAAAAACTAAAAATACGCTTAAAAGCAAACCGAATTAAAAAATTTAAAATAATTGTAGTTATTTTATTTATTTATTAACTAGGAAATAAAATGTTACTAAAATCCAGTAGTTAATCAATATTCATTTTACACGCTGTAAAATTCGCATAAAAGTTTTCACTTCTATTGTGTGGTCATATGCACACCCAATTATTTTCATTTTAATTTCAGTGGAAAGATGGAATAAACGATATATCGAAATCATTATTTAATATCAGCGAATTTAAACTGTGCGACACCACGACCAATACACGGAAATACAATCGGTCAATACGGTATAAAGCCGACATTTTATTGTACGTAGACATTAAATATAGCCGTCTCGCTAATGGGAAAGGCGTGTTAACGGGATACGTATAAGATCCCGGGGAATTGACAGGTGTCTACGGGATAAAGGATTAACTGGGAAAACTACGGACTGTGGAGAATCTCGTCGAAGCTGGGCGTTTTATATACTTTTATTCACACATTGTTTGCACCCTACATAACGCTTCATAGAGGTAAACTTCAATATTGACAGAATTATTTGTAGTTTCGATTTTGTATCTACGAAACGTCTTTAGAAGTAATTCTAGCAGTCCGTTAATAGACAGTGGGCCCACTACATGTATATACAAAATTTGCGAGCGTGTAATTGTACAATCGTGTGTGTCATTGTGTTTCATGTGTTGTGTTTTTATTTTTATAATTTTATAATTACTTTTTGACGAAGGACATTGCCTTAAACTTGATAATGGCTTAATAGCTGAGACGGCCGTCGTTGGACGCTGCAATTTGACTATTGGACGGTATGTTTTTAATTGTACTTAAAAAACAATAGTCGGTATGGCGAAAATAAACAATAATAACAAATACGAAAATTTAAAGGTATATTCTTGTGGAATTATAGACGCGTTCGAAGAAATGATTTTGTAAAATTTTTATTTTAAAACTTATAATAGTGAAATTTAGGGGTATACTCAAAGCCCCATATCAGATAAAACCACTTTTTAGATCAAAAGCTTAGCAAAACATGTCTGTTTACATTTATTACCATAGAAACCAACATAGCAAATTTAGAATCCGTTTATTTTCCTTCACAACCAGCAGCTTTTTTAAGCTAGATTAACAAACTAAAAGCAAACCCACAAAAAAAACAATGACACAACCTTGCAGTATAATAATTCAACCGAAACATCTGTTGTTACATATTATAAAGTAATAAAACATCTGATTAATTAAAACATTAATATAATTTAAGGTTATACCAATCCTCATTTATTTACAAACGATTTGGCAAATTTAGAATCGGGTAATTATTCTACACAATTACGGGTTTTTAGATTTGGTAATAGCAAACAAAAGGAATACTGTATTTTAAGACAAACATCTGCTGTTACATAGTATATTGTTTCCTTTAAGTTAATAATACCAAAATTGATTGAAATGTTCTATATTGATTATTTTAATATTAACTAGGGGATCTGCCAGTGGACCCTTCGGGCCTTCGGCTCCAGAAGGCTGCTTAGCTTCGCTCGCAGTTGGAAAATTCGCTGAAGAATCTCGTTAATCTTTGGCTCGTTTGTACATAGGTATGTAAAATTATGAAACCCGGCTTAAATATATTAACAGTAATTACAAGATTAATTATAACCTCAAATACATGCTTTAAAAACGTGATAGGCTTTCATTACGATTTTAGTCCTAGTTCTACTATCTTCTGTCAACTAAAGTTTTGAAACCAGGCCTAAATATAGTAAAATTTATTGCAGGATTAACATAACCTCAGTACTATGTTTCAGAAATGAGCCAGGCCTATATTACAAAATTGACTATTAGAATTTATCCATCTTTGCCAAGTTTACCTTTTTTTACAAAATGAATTGTTAAATTAGGCCCAATTTATTCTAATTCCAACGTGCTAAAACAGTATAAATTAGCTTGATTTTTTAATACTAATTAAAAACTATAAAATGAACAGCTGATTTTGGATAATACTTAATCTCAGTTCTATTCCAATCTATTTCCAACGTGCTAAAACAGTATAAATTAGCTTGTTTATAAACAGCTGGTTTGATCACTTTATTTACTATTTCGTTGTTATTTTGTAACCAACACGGCAACCCATAAGAACCTATGTTAAACTTTTCAACTTTTAAATTAGATTTTCTCAAAAACTTGCATTTCCATACGAAATACAACTACATGGGTGTACTTAAAAATCAAAATTACACCTAAATAAAAAATAATGAATTCATTTTCAGTATCCAGGTCACTGATTTATTAAAAAAAAGAAGGTTTACATAGGCCAAACCGGGAGAACATTTAAGACTCGATTTAAAGAACACGCCAAAAAGATCAATTTCAGGCAACAAATCGAATTTTACCCGCCATCTAATTGACGAAAACCATAGTTACACGAGCCTGGAAAATAACCTGAAACCAATTAAAATATGTACCAAAGGGAGATATATGAACGCAGTCGAGGAACACGAGATCTATAAGGCGTTCAAATCTAAAGATGTAAACGGCGAACACCAATTATTAAAAGACCAGCTGAGTTTTGACTCGAATACGTTATATGATACGGCGATAAGAATCCAAAAAGCCCGCGGTAAGAACAGGTTCAGAGTGCGCGAGACAACTGACTGACAGTTGCCGGCCGGTCGCCAGAAGGTGTACACCTAAACATGAAATGTGCTATGTGTGTTTTGTGTAATTTAATTTTAATGTATGACGACCTCGATTGAGTAATTTTGTGTCTGATGATGGGATAAAAGTCCCGAAACGCGTCACTAACGAATATAAAGAAGAGGTCACGTGACGGAAGAAAAGAAGGTAAGAAACTTTATTTTTAAATAAAAAATTTCTTTGAATTCATTTTAGAGCCGATTTCAAGATACGCGACAGATACAAAGATAGATACAAGAATTGCTCATTTAAATTAATAGGATGGTTAGATCACAACGCCTGCCGCAATTTGAATTATTGGGTTTTGCTCGTGTCGTTTCTATCTCTGTCTTACATTAGCCTTGAACAAGTCACCGCTCAACCGTTATTTTCGCGATAATCTCAGCGTATACAATGATCTGTTTGTGTTGACTTCCCGATGGGTCACCGCCGGAGTTTGTGAGCGAAGCGAGCAAGGACGGATACCTTAGTTTAGTATAATAGTGACCAAACGCAGACTTTGTAAAGACTACTTTCTCCGCTGCAGTTGACGTCTCATTGTCTGAACTTGAGACAAATGATAACGTTGCTTAGCCACGGATAATATTGTTCCACAGACGGAAGTAATATAAAGATGGCATGCGGTTGTAAAATTCACTGCATCCAGGGAAATATGAGTGCTTTGCACTACGTCGCAGTTTACGTCTTTGTCTGCTTAACTACCGTGCTTGGCAACGTGAAAAATAGCGTTTTATAGTTTCATCCTTTGTCATTTCAGTGAAACAGTTTTGTGTTTTGTGAAAACAGACGGGTTTCTTTAGTATTAATCACTAGTTGGAAAGATGTTTTCATCTGTGTTGATGGTTGTCCATAATCAGCTGCGAGAGAGAAGGGCTAGGAGTAGGGGGAGAGTATTGAAGACAGATAAAGAGACTAATTTTTTAGAAATCCCCTAATTTCCAACTTTGGAAACGAAATTACGTGCAACAACTCTTTGATGACTGTTGTGTTAGAATGGGGTTTTGTGAGTAAATGTCAGTTAAAAATATTAAAATATTCTTTGTAAAATTGTACAGTCACATGAGACTGCTTTTAATATTGGACGATTTGTAAATAGGCTTACTTGTAACTAATTTGTAGCACAAAAGCCAGACACATAATTTGTATTGAGAAAATTCAAGCAAGGTTAAGGGTGTGCAGTACGGGGACAGACAGTCCCATACAGTAATCTTCAATATAACTTATCTTTCATCGAATTTTGAAGATAATCTTTTCTAATTTGTAAGAAATCGTTCAAGAACATGTAAAGTATAATTCTTAGGTGACAAAAATTGTAAATTATAGGATACATTGTTGTTAAATATATTTGCTTCTAAACAAGGCGTAGCCACGATGGCCGTGGTTGTTAAGGCGTCAATGCTTTATCAATCGTCATGGCAACCATTAATGGAAAAGTTCAGGGTTCAATTCCCATTGACCCCGAATAATTTTCTAAATGGTTTCTTAACAGACATCGTTGTCTGTGGTTCGGATTCCACGTAAAACTGTAGGTCCCGTCTTCATTAGCCTTAAGTGCAAAACAGCAGGACGTTAAAAAAAAAATCTAAACAAGGCGAAATAAACGGTACCAGGAACTGGCACATACTTTCTCACAAACATATTTAAATTACTAAACAGATTCACTGTGACTTGTAGGGTGGGGTAGGAGAGTTTTTTTTATTAAAGTTGGAGATTAACTAATAAATATTATTATTATTATCTAGAGAGAAAACTATTCGATCGATTTCGAACAAATTTGCACCAAACACGTCAATTAGGTCTTTATAGATGCACGTAAAAAGATTTTGAAAAAATTTTGAAAAACAACCCCCTTTATGGCCAAAAAAACCCCCAAAATCAGTTATTTTTATTATTAGCTAAACGAGAATTTTTAGAAAGATGCGGGTTTTTGCATATGGTAGGGCACATTAAAGGCTACAAATAAGCCAAATTTTATCAAAATCGTTAGAGCCGTTTTTTTATAAAAAAATAATAGTTGATTTTTTGGGGGTTGTTTGGCCAAAAATGGGGTTGTTTTTCAAAATTTTTCAAAACCCTTTTTCATGCATCTATACAAGCCTACTGGACATGTCTGGTGCAAATTTGGTTAAAATCGATCAAATAGTTTTCTCTCTAGCTTTGTATACTTTTATTAAAGTTGGAGATTGACTAATAAATATTATTATTATTATCTAGAGAAAAAACTATTCGATCGATTTCGAACAAATTTGCACCAAACACGTCAATTAGGTCTTTATAGATGCACGTAAAACGGTTTTGAAATTTTTTTAAAAACAACCCCCTTTATGGCCAAAAACCCCCAAAAATCAGTTATTATTATTATTATTAGCTAAACGAGAATTTTTAGAAAGATGCGAGTTTTTTCATATGGTAGGGCACATTAAAGGCTACAAATAACCCAAATTTTATCAAAATCGTTAAAGCAGTTTTTTATAAAAAAATAATAACTGATTTTTTGGATGTTTTTTGGCCAAAAAGGGGGTTGTTTTTCAAATTTTTTCAAAACCCTTTTTCGTGCATCTATACAGGCCTACTTGACATGTCTGGTGCAAATTTGGTTGAAATCGATCGAATAGTTTTCTCTCTAGCTTTGTATACATACAGACATACATACATACAGACATACATACATACAGACAGACATACATACAGACAGACATTTTGTAAAAACCACTTTTTTGTACTCAGGGGGTCCCAAAACGGATATTTCCACAAAAATCTCAACATCGATTTTTTTTGCGATCACTATACTTTCTCTATACTATAGTATAGTGAGAAAGTAAAACATGATTTACAGTCGAGTTACTTGATAGCAGTAAAACATCGAGACGAATTTTGTTAACTACTAACTACACAAATAATTATTGTGTGGACAAATAAAGACATGAACAGAAAACAGAAGGAAGCCAAAGTCACTTCAAGGTTTGGAGCTTACGATAACAAAATTGTATTAAAATATTAAGGATATGCATTCCAATTGCGAGTTTGTTGAGAATTAATTTTTCATCAAATACATTTTATTAACCTCTCTTTAAAAATGTGTATTTTGATTTGTTTTTTCAAACCCACGAGAATGTTTTGAAAATACCACATCAGAACGTGAAATGACTTTCATCCACCCTGTACATACCCTGGAATAAAAGTAAGCCTTCCAATCCCTTATAAAATATTTACTCCCCGACCCAGTCTAACTGCATGCATTATAAACTTGACCGATTACCAAGAATCCATCCCCCAGCCATTGTACCCTGGGTTGATTTATTTGTGTTTACATTCGCTGAGTAGCTCGGTCCATCCACTCGGGGCTACTTGAGACCCTATTGACAGTAGACTCTAGACGGAACCACCCC
>JAGFPH010010193.1:12135-27987 GCA_018207615.1 Philaenus spumarius
GGCTACTTGAGACCCTATTGACAGTAGACTCTAGACGGAACCACCCCTTAAACCCTACCTAGTGTTTCTACCCTCTCAAGTGGATTAATGTTGAGAATAACTTAGACGAGGGTTGCTAGAAAAATGTGCTGTTTTCAAATTGTGATGCCCGTTACCAAAATGTGAATAGGGAATCCTTGAAAGGAAACAAAAACAGGCACTCTTAGGATCATACGTATGTCCATCGATCAAAGGTATCCATGATACAATATACAAAATATACAAAGTACGTTATAGAAGCGTATTTGTTTATATCATGTGTAATCGAACTAAACAAATATTTTACTTTACAATTTAGTCAGTCAAAATTAATATAACAAAACATAATTCGACCACGCAGCTGAATCGCTGACGTGAGTTGAGCAAATTTAAAATAAACGGTATCAGTCAACTGACACAAACTTTCTCCCAACTTACTGTAGTCAAAATAATATTGTTTTTATTCATTTTATTTACTACTTTTTAGAACAAAACAAAAAAATAATATTCTACCTACGTCAGTCGTATAAAAAAAAATATTGTCCCAGGCGGGATTCGATCGCGCGACCTTTGAATTACTGGCCGTGCTCGCTACCGTGGTGCTACCCCGTGCGGCCGCCGCCGCAATGCTAGATTGACAACACAAACTTGTTTATTTTTAAACATTTCAACATAATTATAAAACGCCGAAGTTTTGATAAAAGCGGGTGGTGTCATTTTGTTTGGCATCTTAAGCACTATAAATACTGAAAATTTGATCAAAATCGTTAGAGCCGTTTTTGAGAAATTTGCATTTTTGTCGTTTTTTATGGGTTTTTAGGGATAAATTACCCTTAAATATTTAAAATTCCAAAAAATGAAAAAAACGCCTGGAGTTATTAGGGTTTAGTACCTACATACCAAATTTCATGAAAATCGGACCAATAGTGTATACATACAGACAGACTGACAGACAGACACCACTCTAAAAACACTTTTTTGGGTTCAGGGAGCACCAAAACAAAATATTCCACTAAAAATATTTTTGGGTTCAGGGAGCACCAACACAGATAATTGCACTAACAATTTTTTGGGGTTCTGGGAGCACCAAAACAGATAATTCAACTGAAAATTTAAATTCGAACATTTTTACGAAAACAATACTTTCTCCATATACTACGTATAGGGTAAAGAAAGTAAAAATTAAGTTTATAAGCCTGTTTTAGGGTTTCAACCAACAATTTGGGAAATAGTAGACCTATTCACGATGGTGCTGAATAGCTGCAAAATGGTTCGCACGCCATTCCGTATATTGGGAGTATCTTCAATACACAATGCATTGCGTGCTTCCCACGCCATTCCGCATATTGGGATTATCCTCAATACACAATGCATTGCGTGCTTCGCACGCCATTCCGAATGTTGGTAGTATCTTCAATACACAAAGCATTGCGTGCTTCGCACGCCAACCACCCTGTTGGGAGTATCTTGAATACACAATGCATTGCGTGCTTCGCAATTTGTTGCTTAACCGAGTGTCGAATTGTAAAACTAATAACATTAAGCGGGCAGCAAATTTAATGTTCTACAAAATTGTTTTCTTATTTTTTTTTCGTATCTCTAACGGCATGCTCACAAAATGATCGCAAACTTCAAATTTGTTAAAAGTTTTTTAATTTTAACCAAGTTTTTTTATACGTTTATTCTTTAGATATCTTCATAAAACCTCATAATTTTATGGAGAGGGAGAGAGAGAGAGAGCACGCTACCTGCTGTCTTGCTCTTTCCTGCGCTACGTCAGTGTGGTCACTGTGACTGTAAGTGAGTTGTGGATACTTCCTTACTAGTTTTAACCTAAGCTCAAAACCATAGATTTTGTCACATATATTTCAACGAGCGAGGTCTACTGTTCACAGAACTAATAGTTTACGTTGGTTTATAAATAACAGTTTATTACGATTTATAGCAATTAACGTAGATTTAATTTAATTGATTTGCGCGATAAATTACACTTGCATATAGCCTATAATTTAAACAATCTATAATGAATGAATCTATCTAGAATTAAAACAGCTGTCATGTTAGTTAGATAGTTTATTATTAGATGGCGCCTTTCATTAGGAATCACATGAACTTTCATACGACATTTTTTTAAACGAAAACATTAACTTAAAGCTATTTGTATATATTTGGAACATAAGTTTTAAAATTCGAAACATAAATTTTTATAAAGAATTTAGGAAGATTTGACACAAAAAAAAACAACTTTGAAAAATAACGTATATGGTGGAGAATTTTTACGACTTTATATTTTGCATTTTTTTAACAGACCTGAATGTAAGACATTATATTTTTTGGAAGTATCGGAATGTTAGGGCTGGTAGTTGGTACATGTTTTGTCAAGAGCCCACTTCAACCGGTTTACCTAACCTAACGGATGGTTCCCAAACAAAGTTCTCCCATTTAAATAACATGGCGCAATTTTTTAAACTTTCTTGATTTTTTTAAATACAGCGATATTTTGGACTTTTATATTTTATAGTAAATTCGCAGTGTAAAACGTTTAAAGTACAACTTCATCTGTACAAATTGGTTGAAAAATAACGAAAAGAACTGCCTCAGCGAATGAACGAGAAGTGGAGCACTCATACAGTTTACAAGAATATTGATTATTTTAAAATTTCCCGCACAGCTGGTAGTGAAAAATTCCTTAGCACGAAAATCCATCTCGCACCTTTCGTTTTTAGTGCAGCTAGGATCTAGTCAACGGCTGTCAATCTGTAACCACATCCACTTAGCTCTTTCTTTATCTTGTGCCATGATTTGAGTACATTTAAGAGCCTTTGTAAACTGTGACGATGTCTTCTCTGTTCGTATTAGCTTAATTTGTCCCCAAGGCAATTGGAACTCTTTCTTAGTGAATGAAGAACCTTGTGCATACTACTTCGAAGTTGTTTACCTTATAAACACAGGGTGTCCAAAAAGTACCACCAGCCTTAATGTTGTAACAAGTAGAAATAAATGAATTAGCTTCGGGGTATCTCTAAAGGACACAGGGAGATGAATTTCGGTGAACCGATCATTTCACGCCTTACCTCAAAATGGACGGATGAGAGGGTAATTCAAAAATCTTAAATACAAACCCCCATCAAGTGACACCTCATTTTAAAGGGCTTGATAAGAATGGAATAAATTAGAGTTATATCTTAAACCTATTGAAATGTCTTAAATTAGCAACTTCGTTTTCAACTTTGACTGGGTTTGATAGGGTTAAGATAGAGACCACTAATTTGTGCCATTTTCTTAATTTATCAAGCCCTTTAAAATGAGGTGTCACTTGATGGGGGTTTGTATTTCAGATTTTTGAATTACCCTCTCATCCGTCCATTTTGCGGGAAGGGGTGAAATGGTCGGTTACACCAAAATTCATCTTCCTGTGTCCATATATAGCGATACCCCGCAGCTCATTTATTTATTTCTATTTGTTACTAGTGGACCCGGCAATGCTTCGCTATTGCTTTATTTAATTTTAAGGGTAGTTATCAAATTTCATTCTTTTGACTTAAGTTATTGAATTGCAAATGGTGTTTATGTCAACAATTTATATAAACAATATTTTAAACAGCATATATGTAAGTAAATAGATATGTAACAACCGATGTTTGAATTTAATTATAATACAGTAAGCATTTTTCGTTGATTTTTGTTTGTGTTGTTTGTCAATCTAACCTAAAAAAGCTGTTTTGGTTTTTGAAGAATAATAACCCGATTATAAATCAGAGAAATTGGTTGCAAATAAAAGTGTTTTGGTTCATTGTAGGCCTAACCTAAAATTATGTTCAGTTTTTGATCCATAACAGTTGTTTTATTTATAATAATATGTAACAACCGATGTTTAAATGGAATTATAATATAGTAGGCCTAAGCATGTTTTATTGATTTTTGTTTGTGTTTGCTTTTAATTTGTCAATCTAATCTAAAAAGCTATTGGTTTTGAAGAATAATAAACTGATTATAAATTTGCTAAAGTTGCTATGGTAATGAATGTAAACAAACATGTGTTACTAAGCATTTTATACGAACAGCTGTTTTTGAGCGCTATGGTCTTGAGTCCATACAAAAGAGGCTGTTTAGTTTTTTCCAAATTTAAAACTTTTTCGTGAAACTTTTCAAATTTTTCTTTATATAAAAACCTAGTTCGGACTATTACGAACATTTTAAAACAAAAAATTGCCAAATTGGTCCAGCAGTTCTCAATTGATGCGATTTCAAAGAAACAGCAATTCATTTTTATTATATAGACTAAGTTAAGAGAGGCGGGATTTTTTGGACATCTGGTATAAATAAAACGCCCAGCGAGTGACATTCTATTTAGCCGAAACGGATTTAAAATTATACAATTTCATTCTATCAGCTG
This sequence comes from Philaenus spumarius, assembly GCA_018207615.1. NCBI lineage: Eukaryota > Metazoa > Arthropoda > Insecta > Hemiptera > Aphrophoridae > Philaenus > Philaenus spumarius. The sequence continues at coordinate 16,550 of JAGFPH010010193.1, forward strand.
TCTCAAAACTGTTTCACTGAAATGATAAAGGATGAAACTATAAAATGCAATTTTTCACGTTGCCAAGCACGATAGTTAAGCAGACAAAGACATAAACTTCGACGTAGTGCAAAGCACTCATATTTCCCTGGATGCAGTGAATTTTACAACAGGAAGCGGCGCGTGCCCTCTTTATATCACTTTCGTCTGTCTTACAATATTACCCGTTGCTAAGCAACGTTATCATTTGTCTCAAGTTCAGATAAGACGTCAACAACAGCGGTGGAAGTTGTCCTAACGATGCGGTGAGTTTGGGTCACTATTATACTAAACTAGTGGACTCGTAAATTCTCGCTTCGTTCACGAATCCCGGTGACGACCCATGACGAAGCCAATGCAAACAGATTATTGTATACGCTGATATTTTCACGGAAATTACGAGAAGACTGTGAACTTTACATAGCTAATGAAGACTGACATCGAAATAGACACGACCAACTCCAATAATTCAAATTGTGGCATACATTGTAATTAATTTCTCCATTCTGTGCCGTTATTTAAATAGCGCGCCACTAATTGAAGCAAAAAGCACACTGATTATCCTGAAAGTAAAATCTCTGCTTGATAAACTGAACGCCCATGCACCTAGCGGATAGAGAACGTAACTCGGAAACAGCTGATTACCAAGCCTGCATGAAGCAGCGTCAAGCGCATGCGTAGATAAAGACTAGTTATGTAATCGTCTTGTAGTCGATCTCCCTTTGTTAATTGACTTTGAACTTCGAGACCTTCGTTCAGCCACAGACATAAAAGGACTTGAAAACCGCATGGCGACGTGAACCTTTTCAAAATGAGAAGTTATACGAGAATTAGTTAAATTTTAAATCTAAAATAGTCTTTCAAAAGTGCAATAAATAAAAAAGACCAGTTATGTCGCGAAGGTCATTCGCGGGCGCCGAGATTCGTTTCTTTAGTTAAACATGTGAATACGTTTAAACTCTTTGACATCAATTATTGCCAGGTAACCATTTAAACCATTTCTTAATTATTTTTACCATCTGAGCTGCTATATTAATTTGTAATGTTGTAAATTTTAACTATAATTATATATCTGCAGTTACAGAATAATTTTGTTAATCCATAAGTAAATTTAACCTATACAGCCATTTCTTTAACCAAAGTTACAGCCTATAAGCCTTCAGCAAATTTTAGTTTAAAATATAGTAGCCTTTTGTGCTAAATAAAGAAGAAACATGTTAGTAAAGCCATAGTCTCTGTTCAGATTTTACTGTTATTAATTTTATAAAACAATATGTTACCATACAGTTTCTTGCACGAACAGACATTCAGTTTCTTGCACAATATTACAATTCTGTTTTGCACATGCTTTTTTTGCACTTAACCTTTTTTGTTCTGAAACTAAAATTATGTTGTATTTTGTTTCATAGTTTACAACTGGTTCAACAATGACTCGCAAAATTGAGTAAACTTCACTTTTTTTGAAAATTTGTGCCTTCAGAAGAACTATGAGTGTAAAAATCCAAATTTGTGAAACTTCAGTGAATATTAATGGATAGTTATATATAATTTAAAATACTAATTACATGTTTGAAAATTAGATTTGATAAAGGCTGTATGTAAAATTTCGTTTAATTATATAACTTGGAAGGGACCGCTAGCAAATTTTTCGAACCACAATCCTCAAAGGATTTCATTCCAAATTCAAAAATCTAAAAGTTTTTTTTTATTATTTATTATATGAGAGACGTCTCACTAAATTATTAAACGCCATTATTTTTATTATTTAATTTCACTTAGTATTAAGGTTGGCCAACAAAACAAGAGTTATTAATAAATCCATGGTACTACATGTTTAATTTTGTAATGTTGTAAAAAGGTAATAAATTGTAATAAATGTTGTATTATAAATGGGGAGGGTTTTTCTAATTTTACTTTAGGGGAGGGATCTTTAAATATAATCAAAATCAATATTGTAAATGTAAACTTTTCTTAAATTTTCTTTTTTAATTATAACTAAGGGCATATAAATTTTTATCTTTTACTTAAGGGCATATCAATTTTTGAATATCACTTTACAGTTAAATTTAAATAAACAAAGTGTCGTTATATGAACTGTATTTATTGTATTTCCTGTAAATAGCTAACTCAGGTATTCAATATCAACTTTAAATAAGGTAAGGTTACAGATCTTTTGCTGTACTTGGTAAACCTTTTAATTCTTATAGGATTATATGTACCATATTCGTCTTAGCCCAGCACGCATTCCAAATTGTTGTCATAATTTCTTTAAAGGTGGTACAATTCGTATTTAAATAATTCGACCACGTAGCTGGACCGCTGACGTGAGTTGAGCAAATTTCCAAAATTAAGTTTACAGGCCTATGTTTTAGGGTTTCAACCAACAATGTGGGAAATAGGTCTACTCACGAAGGCGTTGAACAGCTGTCTGTGTTGTAACGGATATATTGGTAGACACCAATATTCCCAAAGACTTAAATAATTCAAATAAAACAAATTATAAAAAGATTATAACACTCAAAGCAAGATTGTTAAGAAGAAATCTTTGCTCTGGACACAGTTAAAAGATTACAACTGATACTAGTAACACACGTGTAAACTATTAGGTTACGTTCCCAGACATTTCAATCAAGTCAGCATCATTAGAACAACTTGCTCTGAAACTAGTGAAACGGTTCATATTACATTTCACACAGCTTTAGCGAACAACGCAGAATATCATGAGAATGGCTTTACAAGAATTTACAGATAGACAAATTTTTAGAAAAATGAAAGACCAATAGGGAGATGAGTGAAAAATCTTTAGCCAATGACAGACGGTTTTTCAAAAGAACGCGGTAGGAGGAGTAGGGCAAGAGCGAGAAAAGCGAGGGCTTCTTCTAAAATCTTTTGAACGGGCAAGACCTAAAAGCCCGCTTCACACCACAATGTATATTTCAACCTAAATCGTTTAAATTAACTCAAGCAAAAGAATCATCATTAAGTCATCAATAAGTAATCATCAGCCAATGCAAAATCAAGCAAACTACACATCAATCTACGGAATTCTACCCAAGGACCAAATTTGGAGTCCATTCGAGGAAACATTAGTTATCACGAGTGCTTAGTGTCAGTGAAATAAATAAATGTGTTAATTAAATTTATCTAAAGTGAAAATCTAAAAATAAATTTAAAAAGTGAGTGAAAGGAAAAATAAAAAATATGACATGTAAGTAAATTAAAAAATTTCAATTTATGTTAAGACAGATCTCGAGGTTAAGCAAATTAAATCAAATCAAAACCATATCCAGATAATTAAAGTAAAATCAGATACAAATATCAAATGGGAAAATACATGTATATGTAATAAAATAAATTCATAATTTAAGAGCAACACTAACTAAGCAATTTGGACGGGTCTTCTTTATATATAATTAGCTGCCAAGGATTTTAATAATACCTAATAAGCAATTGAAAGGAGATTCCGATTGAATTTAAAAGGTCAGAAACTGTTGTTTAGGATAAGGTTTAAAAACAAATAATTATGTTAACTTAATTAACAAACTTTTAATTTCAATAATTGTATACTATATTTTGTTTAGCCTATTTTGATAAAGGATATGTTATATATATTAAATATTAAGGAGAATGCATAGTAATTGAATAGTACAGTCTCCCTTAACAACATTATAGATTACGTATAATAATTATCAAAATATCCTGGTGAAGTTAGTTTAGTAGATTCAGCAACTATCATTAAGTAAACTTTAGAGAAAGAGACGAATTGGGAAATTAAACATTAAGAAATTGTATATTAAATTACTTGTACGTTTTTTAAGAACAATTTTCATTAAGTATCAAAAGTATTTTCATTTTGTTATTAATTTAGAAAAGGTGTAGATATCGAATTAATCATATGTCATGTACAATCTTTTATTATTAATTATACATTTAATTCAAACCATCAAACGTCTCTGAAGTTGTTTCAACCAATTAGTTGTAAGTCAGACCTCTCAAGCCAAGCAAAAATTGATTCGTAAGTCGAATCTGGTGGAGCCCCCAAATAAGACAAACCATACATGGTTTAGAAATTATAAACCTCGTAAAGGTAAACATAAAAGTAAAAATAACCCTACATGGTGAAAACACACCGAAATATAATTAAATAATAAACTTACAGTGTGTATGCAATAAATTAGTAGAATTGGTTTGCGCCTAGTGGCCTCGCGAGTTTGCACCACTTGGCTTCGAAAACTCTAAAAAAAATTAATCTCGTATAAAAATCACAAAGATAAATGACTTCCGGTCAAAATCATACTTGTTGGATTTTTTGGCTAACGAACTCGTCCGAGCGACATAGACAACCAACACGTGTACCAAATTTGGATCAAATCGGACTTGAAATGCGGCCACTAGAGTGCGAACACACACACACACACATATATATATATATATATATATATATATATGCATTTTTTTTATAAATCCAAATCAGCTGTTTTATTTATAACATGTAGCAACAGGTGATTGGTTTAAATTATAATACAATAAGCATTTTTCGTTGATTTTTGTTTGTGTTTGCTTTTAGTTTGTTAACTAAACCTAAATAAGCTGTTGGTTGTGAAGTATAATAAACTGATTCTATATTTTCTAAGATTATTGCTACGGTAATTAATGTAAGCAAACATGTGTTGCGTTTAATCCGAACAGCTGTTTTATCTGATATAGGGTGATACAAATTTTTAAATTTTCAAAATCCTTTCTTATTGTTGGTCTATGATCCCACCATAATACACCATCGAACTTTGTCTTGAATACTCCCCCCTCCCTTTACTTCTAGCCCTTTTCTCTCGTAGCTGATTTTGGACATCCATCAACACAGATGAAAACATCTTTCCAACTAGTGATTAATTCTAAAGAACCCCGTCTGTTTTCACAAAACACAAAATTGTTTCACTGAAATGACAAAGGATGAAACTATAAAACGCTATTTTTCATAGTCTACTACTTGCCAAGCACGGTAGTTAAGCAGACAAAGACGTAAACTTCGACGTAGTGCAAAGCACTCATATTTCCCTGGATGCAGTGAATTTTACAACCGGAAGCGGCGCATTCCATCTTTATATCACTTCCTTCTGTCGTACAATATTATCTGTTGCTAAGCAACGTTATCATTTGTCTCTAGTCCAGAAAATGAGACGTCAACTACAGCAAAATTATTCTCTATTCTGATTTATTTTGTCACTATTTTGATAAAAGCCGTTGTGCCTTGATTTTAGAGCTGGTTCAATATCAATGGAGATATATTTAAAACATGATTTATAACGTATATTGATTAATGTTTGATTTGTGTACTTTCTTACAAATTACGCCTTTACAAATATTTCCCTTAAGTGAAAATCTGTTTGACACTAGGTTAGTGTAAATTTAAAGATTGTAAAGTTAAAAGTTTTGTTAACGACTGACAGTCATACCGTTTATTTTGTCCAGGTGAAATAGGAACACACAATTTAAAATTTAAAATATTACGTCTATTATTTTCCCTCTATGATATATTCTTAAAAATGTAACAAATTATTTATGTAGAATCTTCTTGATGCACAACTATTAAAACTATTATTTGGCGCTGAATATATTTGTTGTAAAGTTAAAATATTTGAAAATTACACTCGGCCTTCTCTCACTATCTCTTAAAATGTTTAGGTTTAATTCAGGAATATGTTTATTGATTTGTTTTGTATGAATGTATATTAGTGATGTTTGGAGAAAGAGTTCATTTTTTTGTTTAATATTTTTAGATTAGGCCTATTAGTTTTAGATTTGTTGTTTAGTTTTAACTTTCAAGTATTCATTGTGTTTATGAGAACTACAGCTTTTTTTTAAGTGACGTGAGTTTTGTTACGGTGATACAGCAAATTCAAAGTCTCTTTCCCTCCTTATGTTTCTCTCTTCTTTTATCTTTTCTTCTCTCTCTCTCTCTCTCTCTCACTATCTCTAATCTCTATTTCCTCTCCCTCTCTCTTCCTCTCTATCTCCCCCTTCTCTTACTTTAAATAATTATTTCTCTCTTTTCTCCCCCGCGCCAATTTCTTCTTTCTCTCTCCTATTTACTCTCTCTACCTTTATCTTCCATCTCTCTCTCCCCCCACTTCTCTCCCTCTCTCACTTTATCTTATCTTCTCTCTCTATTTCCTTCTCTCTCCACTTGTCTCTTTCTCTCTTTTCTCCTTCCCCATCTATCTCTCTCACTCCCCTCTATCTTCGTCTCTTTTTTTCTTCCTTTATCTCTTCTTTTCTCTCTCTTCCACTCTGCCCCGCTATATATCCTTCTCTCTAACTGCTCTATCCCTATATACTCTACTTTTATCATTTTCGTACCTCACACACTCTTTTTATCCTCTCTCTCTCCCCATCCACCTCTATTTCTGTCATTTTCCTTTTTAGTATTTTCTTTTTTTTATTGGTACACGTAACTAATGCGAAATGTTTTTAGATAATTTTTTCGTCTTATGTATACTTCTTTCTCTCTTCCTCCCTGTATATGTATACACGGCCAAAGCGATTAACAAGTCAATCAGTAAATAAATCGGTCTTTCATTGTTTAATGATGAAAATGCTAAGTACAGCCTCTCTCCCTCTAATACTTTCAGTTACATAACACGAAAATGTACTCATCAAAAACATTTACTTGCAATTTGTCATGCGTTAAAACAAAACCCAATCTGCGCCAATAAATGATTTGTTTCTTGTAGACATTACTAATGGGAAAGGCGTGTTAACGGGAACGTATAAGATCCCGGGGAACTGGCAGGTGTCTACGGGATAAAGGATTAACTTGGAAAACTACGGATCGGATAGTAGAGACTTTTTCGAGGTATTGGTTGAGACCTTTTACATAAGAGACAGAAGTATTTAGGAAATGATAACGTTCAACATAGTTCAGAAAATATTGTTTATTATATATATTTCTGAATTCACTGCAACTTACTTATTTAAAACCGTTGGTGTTAGAGCAGTGTACATATCACTGGGATATTTCTTGAAAATGAATCACTGCAATTTAAAGTTTAACTTTTAACGAGCACCTGACCGAGGGACGTGTCCCAAAAAAATACATAAACAATAACAATAGTAACTAAACTTAAAACTGTCGACAAAATTTAGTTTTCTCAAAATATCATCTGATGTAAAAACGGTAAGGGATCCAAATAATTATAAAAATATTTATAGTAAATTCCTTTCATCCGTGTCGGTTTGATTATTGCAGATATCGCGTACTTTGCACCCCATCCACCGTCTTTACTCATCTTACACAATACATTAAAACGCAGTTGTTGTTCTGACTTCAGTCTGTCAACACGTGTTTGCCGTCCAGGTGTGTTTGTGTTTCAAAACTAAACACATGTGCAAACGTAGAAAAATCTGAATTTGATGGCTCCGCAATTTGCGATTGGAGTATCGGAGAGGGGTTTAGTTTACTTTACGCCATTTCCCCGTCCGAACGAGGGCTTTAAATGAGGTATCACACAATAAGGATTACTATTTACAAAATTTTATTTGCAACCCCTTCCTTTTAACTAAATATGGGTGAAATTCATCCATACCCCTAAAAGGTGCATACTTTACCCAATATAACTTCCTGAAAGTTTGGAGTTAATACGTGTAACGGGTTTAAAATCACCCTGTATATAGAAAACTTATTCTGATCCAAGTTTCCTGGCCCAAAAACGCATAATGAATTTCGTTTCGTCCAAATCAACATACGTTTCCCATTTTACCTACAAACATGATCAGATATGCGTCAGTAAGCGCTAAAATGTTTTCCGCTAGATTTTTACTCACAGCACCCGAACAGGTTTCATGGGTATATTCCATCTGAAAGTACATTTTACCCAAAATGTTGGCAAATATTTTACCTCTTAGAAGCAAATAGTCAAAATGCCATTGGTTTTCCATTCCTACATACAACTTATAGCCCAGTCAATAAAGGTTTTTTGTCGCAACAAATTAGGGGAAAGCTGAATTTTTTATATGTGATAGACCCTTATGAGACATGTATTTTCTCAAAAGTCCCCGCCTCTCCCCCTTGTGCTTCCCCCTCCATGCCCCCTTGAAGTTTACAAATGCAGAGCTTCACAAGATTGCTTACAAGTTTGTTAATACTCATCGTAGCGAATTAATGTTTTGTACATATATTCATTGATCCATACTAAACACATTTTGTTCATATACATTTTTCGATAAAGTTTATATTAAAGGACTTTTTAAACAACAAACACAAAAAAAAGATTTCTCAAGGCATATAAATAAACTTTATTAACCATATTTTTTTAATTATTTAAAATACACAAAAATGTTACGAATAAAACTTGTAGTATGTAGCTTTAGCTTTGATATGATGTTGATAATTACTTGTTTAAATTTACTGCTTGCTCTTGGGACGTCGTCAAAGAGTGCGCTTGCACGCCGCTCCAGTGGTCAGACGCAGGTTTTTTAACCGCTTCGCATGGATATATTATGTAAAATGAATGTTGCAATATAATTTTAGTAAATGTGTGAGCAAAAATACTGTTTGTATATAATGTATTGTAAGTTTAGGTTTAGATTGTAAGTATATTAGGTAAGTTTTTTTATTACATTTATATAGGCCTATATAATTTATTGGTTATCCCTTTAATTAAAATAATTTCAATAACAAATGTATTAGAAGCTTAATATTTGTATTAGCTATTTACAGTTTCGTTTTTGCTTAGTATGCTTTTTCAAAAACAAAATATCTTCAATAAGTAAACACGCAAATTTTATGTCGAATACCAGTTTTGGTTCGGGGGGCTAACCCTACTCTATTGAATAAAATAAATAGGGCTTTCCGTTATCCACCACCTATGGAACCGCCGGTTCCGGATTGACTTAAACCGGCAACTGTCACATTTCCGTGTGCAAAACAAAAGGATTAAAAAATATATATTACATGACAGCATCACGAACCTCCCACCCCGCATATATGTACAAGTCTTAAGTACGCTGAAGTACAAATATTTATGTTACACTATAACGAGATTCTAAATAATAACGTTATTCGCAATACTTATTTTAATCTTTATATGGATTTTGGATTTATATTAATATTTACAACTTGCATATCAGTGTAATAACAAATTAAGTGATAATTTCTACTTCATGTTGCGACAAATGGCGATTTTCGGCCTTTATTGACTGGGCTATTAATAGCATGGGCAAGGTTTCCGGTCTAATGTACAAATTCTTAGTTATTAGCGAATTTCCATAGGAAAAATGAGCTATTGCAGTGGCCCTTATGGTAAGACCCAACATAAGGTAAGGTCCCCAGAACACGTCTTGGGATGTTATATATGTATATACCTATGTGTTCGCACTCTAGCGGCTGCATTTTAAGTCCGATTTGGTTCAAATTTGGTACACATGTTGGTTGTCTACGTCGCTCGGACGATTCCGTTATCCAAAAAAATCCAACAGTCGGAAGCACATTTCTTGGCAGGAAGTAACTATTTTTTGAGATTTTTCCTACGAGAATGAATTTATTTTTGAGTTGGTTCCACAAATATAAATGTAGGATGTTATTCTGCACATTTTGTTTTTTACGCGACCTTATAGCTCGCTTGGTTCCCCCTAAATCGATTAAAACGTAAAATACCATTTAAGTACCCGGTTCAAAGCCGTGCGGTGGATTCTACCGTGGGGTTGGCGTGCAATGCATTGTATATTGGAGATACTCCCAATAAGGGGGTTGGCGTGCGAAGCACGCAATGCTTTGTGTATTGAAGATTCTCCTAACATGCGGAATGGAGCGCGAATCATTCAGCACCGTCGTGAATAGACCTATTTCCCAAATTGTTGGTTGAAACCCTAAAACATAGGCCTATAAACTTAATTTTGCAAATTTTCTCAACTCACGTCAGCGGTTCAGCTGCGTGGTCGAATTATTTTCAATGGTAGCTAACCCATTTCACCCCTTAGACACGGTAATCGAAATACAAGTGGGTTTTTCTTCTTATTCGGTAACATTTATGACAAAACGGTACCGAATTTCACCTCTATAGCTTCAAGGGAAGTAAATGATGAGTATGTAATGTTTCAGGGGTTGGTATTACCGTGTCCACCTGTTAAACGCAATAAACTAAATGAGAGGGCTCTAATCTTTTTTATCACATAATAAACAACTGTGCAAAATGTCAGCTCTCAATTAAAGGTGTATTGTTTAAGGGTAGTTATCCCATTTAACCTCTTAAGGGTCTGCGCCAGTAAACGAGAAAGCAACCGGAAACGCAAGAGCTTCTCACTGTATCCCTATCTAAACAGTGCAATTTCTTGCAGCTGGAACCACACTGCATCGAACAAAACAGCCTGAGTCGGTTTCAAACTGACTCAGTCTGTTTGAAGCAAACCAGGGGAACGGAATTAGCACGGTAGTAGAGGAAACGCGATCACACTGGCACAGTCAAACGTTTTGTTTGCTTCAGTCGTAACCAGTCACGCCTGATGTTGTTTGAAGAACCCCGGTTTGAATCAAACATTTTACTATTGAAAGGATGTAAAAATCTTTCTTCTTCTATTCTAGCCTGTATTTAACAGTATTTGATAATTATTATTTTTATTGAATAATTATTTTACAAGGCGAAACTAATGTTTAAAGTTAAATTTTAATCTTTCAATTGCTGTTTATTATTATTTTGATTTTAATACAAATATATTTTACTGTTTCCATACGTTTAATGTTTAATAAAGGTATAAAATTAATTGTAACATAAAAGCTAATATGGTAAACACAGTTAAATGTCCATTCATTGTAAATACATTCAATAAACATTTATACAATTTTTATTCCTCCGTCTAGGCCTAACCTAAAATTATTGTGTGTATGTTTAATTTGTTTTACCTATCTTAACGGCAACAATATATACAATAATTTTAGGTTAGGCCTAGACTTAAAATAATTACTTTATAGGCCGTAATGTTAGAAAGCCATAGTAAATTTTTACGATTTCATTTAAATAATTTACAAAATATGTTGGTAATTAAAAACGTAAAAACTACTCAACTTTGAACACGTACTCTATTAGATGCACTATCTATTTATAAGTAGGCCTACTGGTGTAAATTACAACAAAAATTACTGGTTCAAATAACAATGATTTAATTGTATAATTAGAACTTCTTCTTTCGTTGTACGGATGCACCCAAAACTGTCGAGGAAGTTTAGAATTTTGCAATAAACATTGCCACAAATTTGGGACGAAATCATCTATTTCCCCATCATCGGACATAACGGTAATATACAGTGGTTAACACGATACTTTTAACACTTTAAAAAAGGGAGGGACATAACTACAAGCAAATTCCTGGGAACTTTGAGTGAACTGTTTGTTTCAATGTGGATTGGGAATGTTTCAGTCAAACTGAAA
>JAGFPH010010193.1:28087-39072 GCA_018207615.1 Philaenus spumarius
AACTGTTTGTTTCAATGTGGATTGGGAATGTTTCAGTCAAACTGAAATATTTTGTTTCGGTTTGCTTCAAACAAATTGTTTGGCGCAGTGTGGTTCCAGCCTATCTTTTGTAATTGAGTGTTGAAAAAAAACCTGAATATTCTTTATAAAATTTCAGATCCGGCTTGCAAATTATTTTTCATTATTAATTTTGTATTGGTTAGGAAAAAAATTCAAACTTTGTACTTACAAAATTTAAATTACATAACAAATCAAAAGCATTTAAGAAAATGTAAATTGCAAGACGGATGCGTATTGTGACTGTGCTTAAAATGAGACCTTGCAAACAATTTTATGATAAAAAGTAAACGAAATAAATGTTTTGATATCTTATGGGATAAAAATCCAAGATGGCCGCCACTACAGCAGACCCTTAAATCGAATTAATTTCTAGCTCACTCTTGAGCTAATTATTCCAAATCTGTTTCCGATCCGTCAACAATCCATGCGTCCATAGCAAACACTTACTACTGACTATTATTCCACATATCTATATAATGTTTTAAGTGTAAATTTCTAAAGGCGCCCCTCACACAAAAAATTTGCACAAATGTGTGTATAGCAGAGTAGGCATATTTGTTGCTGGAGGTGAATTGTATTTTACCGTCACGCTCTAGTAAACGACCGTCACGCATCACGTCACGCTCTAATGTGAAAATCTCTATATCGTCAGTTTGAAAAAAGTTTTTGTCTTGCCGAGATTCGAACCAGCAGAGTCCATCACCGTAGACTTACGCCTTAGCCGGTTAGACCACGAACTCTTTGGTAGTTTAGTATATTTGAGTTGAGTATATAAGTGTAACAGATTGTCCAACAGTTAATCTGTTAATGTGAACACAATGTATAGTTTAATTGTTAATACCTCTAAAATGGACATTGTGCTTCCTCATTTCATAAGTTGTGTTAAAAGTGTATACTTCTCCAGTGTGGTCTTAAGCACACAATTACATTTTTTAACTGCCAGCTTCGCCCACTTTCCATATTTAGCACCAAGATTACTCAACATTGGCGCAATTGGGTCATCTCTGTGTTATTTTGTATTACTGTATGCACAAAGAGATTATTATTTTTACATCGTTTAACGCCACTTCAAACAAAATACAACATTTCATATACGTTATGTATTCTTGTTTATATTTTCCCAATATCGCAAACGTACATCGTGTTTCAATTAGTACGATGTTTTTATTTGCAATTAATTCTGGAAACAAAAATAGTTTAAATTAGCTCTGTACAAACAACAATTCTATTTATATCTAAATCCATTAAACGCTCTGCCTTTGACGTAAAACACGTTTGAACACGACTGATGGACATTTTGTATGTTATTAAACAGTTGACCTGGTTTTGTTGGAATTGTTTTCGCAGTACACTAAGTACGGAACTGGGTTTTACTAAAGAGTACCTTGTTTCATGGTAACACACATGGCGTAAGTGTTCCAGGAAATAATGCTTTTTATGTTACGAGTAAAAAGTGATTTTAACGCGTTTTGCTAATAGAAGTAAATTTTCTAGTTTGGTTTTGAAACAGTGATGGATATAGTAACTAAATTTGACGTAGTAAATTTTAAAAAAAGATTAATGAATTTTAATTTGTGGTTTAATCTATAGTAATATAAAGAGGTAAAATATGATTGTCTGTATGTAGGGGTGTAATCTCTGAAACTACTGAATCGATTGAAAAAATAGTTTTACCAATAAAAAGCTACACTATCCCTCAGTAACATAGGCTAGAATTAATTTTGATATACATGTTGAAACAACTCCTAAAACAATAAATATTAATTGTTATACTTCCCTTAAAGCTGTAGAGCTGAAATTTTACACATTTATTTCTTACAAGGTTCGTAAAAAATTTAAACTAGATTTGCATTAAGTCGCGTGCTGCTAAGGGGTGAAAATGTGATAAAAAACCCCCCTAAAACAATAGAAATTAATTTTTATATTTTCCTTAAAGTTAGTGAACTGAAAATTTGTAAATTTATTTCTTGCAAGGTACACAGAAAAACTATCATAGATTTATATTTTGTCGCGTGCTGCTAGGGGCTGAAAATATAGTTTCATGTAGTTTCACCCCCTATACAAAATTGTTAATTATTATACTTTACTAAAGCCAGAGAACTGAAAATTTGGCACTTATTAATTTAAGTGTTTTACAGGAAATAAAATAAATAATAAAACAAGCAATTTAAAATAGTTAGGCTACGTCTAATTAGTGAACTGGGGGGGGGGTAACAGGGTAACAGCCCCTTTACAAATAGTGCTATGAAAAAATAAACAATAAATAAATAAATAAAGTTGTTTGCGGTAAAAATAGGGTTAATACTCCTAATAACTAAACATGTTTTACATTAACATCTAAAGAGCTAGATATCTGAAATCTGGTACTTATTATTCTTAAGTTATATTTTTCAAAAACACTTAAATTTCGATTACAGTAGGGGTAGAATGGGGCGATCACCAATTAATTGAGGGAGAATATAACATTTTTAACATAGATGGACGAACGGAAGGGGGACTGGATGCGCATCTAAACATGAAAACAGTGATAGATTTGGACGAAACTCATTTCGAGGTGGATTTTTAGGTCAGGAAATTCAGATCTTATGTTTTGATTTAAAAGACAATTGTTGTAGCTGATATTCATTTTACTAGCGAATTTCCATAGGAAAAATGAGCTATTGCAGTGGTCCTTATGGTAAGACCCACAGTCGGGGTAGCAAATGAGCACCGATCATGGTCCCAGGACACGTTTTGGTGTGTCATTAAAAATCATATATTTTGGTTGTCTACGTCCCTCGGACGAGTTCTTTAGCCAAAAAATCCAACAATCAGAAGCACGTTTTTTGGCCGGAAGTAACAATTTTTTTAGATTTTTCCTACTAAAATGTATTTGTGTTTGAGTTTTTTCTGCAAATATAAATGTAGGATGTTATTCTGCACATTTAATTTTTTACGCGACCTTATAGCTCGCTTGTTTCCCCCAAAATCGATCAAAACATAAAATACCATAGAAGTACCCGGTTCAAAGCCATGTGGTGGATTCTAACGTGGGGTTGGCGTGCGAAGCACGCAATGTTTTGTGTCTTGAAGTTATTCCCAATATTCGGAATGGCGTGTGAAGCACGCAATGCATTGTGCATTGAAGATACTCCCAATACGGAGGTTGGCGTGCGAAGCACGCAATGCTTTGTGTATTGAAGATACTCCCAATAGGCGGAATGGCGTGCGAAGTACGCAATGTTTTGTGTGTTGAAGATACTCCCAATATGGGGGTTGGCGTGCGAAGCACGCAATTCTTTGAGAATTGAAGTTACTTCCAACATGCGGAATAGCGTGCGAACCAATTGTTGGTTGAAACCCTAAAACATAGGCCTATACACTTAATTTTGGAAATTTGCTCAACTAGCGGTTCAGCTGCGTGGTCGAATTATTAACTTTTTGTTATTTCTGGTGAAAGCCGCGGGAATCTGCTAGTCCACTATAAATGTTAAAGAGCCATGTATTTGTTTATTACGATTTAACTCAAAAACTGTTTACCTTTTTTAAACTCTACTGACGTATGAGTGCTTTCGATAGACTGGCTATTGAGTTTTTGCTTCAGAGTATTTTTCCAAACAGCGGTTTACAACAATACATTTGTGATACTGACATTACAGAAGCGTTAAATTACACTGCAGTTAACCAGTAAACACTATTATTACGAAAAAGTGGGTGACATAAATTATTATTTTATTTATATTCAATGCATGCAATTTATAGGCAGTACGTTGCTTTGAGGTTATATATAAAATTGGTGCTAAAAGCAGATAAATGTATTCGTACTTACATCCCAACGACTATATATTTAAAATATGGTGCACAAAACATTAGCCACCTTAATATAAATAACAATATATATGGTGTACAAATAATTAATCAGTTTGAAACCAAAAATGTATACGTAAAAATGAAACCACATTGTAAGTTTGGTAGCAATACCAAATAAAATAATATCACAATTCACTCCGCATTAAAATAGGCGGTTAAAACATTTAATAACTGGTAGTAGGGTTGGTCAGTTACACTTAAAGCTTGCCCGTATGCAGTCGTTTATTAAACTGTTTATCAGGTTATAAAGACTTCCACACAATCTCTGACTGTGTCCACCCAAGGTTAAACCGCTTAATTAAGCAGCACACTTGATTAGAATTTCATTAAGCAGAAACCGTATATGTAATACGGTGAACATTGCAATTTGATCGTATGTACGTCATGCAGTGGTTGCCGCCTGGACCTAATCAACCTAAATGACCTTCACTCGATCAAGATGATAACCACCGTGTAACCTTTGAGCTAAACGGAATCAACCCTCCACCCGTGTGTCTCGAATGAGTTTAATTCTTGTAGGTTAAAATATACTCTAGAAAATAACACAAACACTAGTCAAGATTCGTTAGAAACCCTTTGTTTTTCCAGACATTCTTTTACCCCGTATTATAAAGGATAAAGGTGTTAAAGAAAGTAATGTAAGAACTAAAATATACCACTTACTTTCATCCTACCAGAAAATAAGCATACAAGTAAGGCCATTAAAGCTCCCATTATTAATAACAAAAGTAAAACTACATTATACTATCCACAGTAGGCCTACCATTAGAATACAACCTGAACTGTTATCTGCTGAATCGCGTGGGGTTTTAACTCGGTCGTGGGCTAGGAAACAAAATTTAGGCCACTCCCCACGGCACCAGGTGTTTCTGTGTTTGTTACAATTTCCATAGCGCATTTCCGTAGAAAAGATGAGCTTTCGCAGTGACTCTTATGGTGAGGCTTAAGCTAGAAACAGACGAGACACCGGTGTACGGGACACTTTCTGGTGTCCCAGCTTCTCGCAGGGAGAGATACCGTAGAGCCACAGAATCTGGTAGCGCGATACTCAGTGTCTCATCTGTTGACACACATTTAATTGATAGTATATTTAGTGTCCCGTACACTAGTGTACCGTACACCGGTGTCTCGTCTGTTGTTAGCCTTAAGGTAGGGTAGAAAGTGGCCAATGAGCACCAATCATGGTCCACAGAAATCGTTTTGGGGCGTCATTCATAATTGTAAATGTATTTGAGTGATGTGTTCACAATATAACGGCCACATTTTAACATCCAATTTGGTCCGAATTTGGTACACAAGTTTTTTTCTAAGTCGCTTGGATCGAGTTTGTTAGTAAAAAAAAACCAACAAACGGAAGCACGTTTTTTTACCAGAAGTAAATTTTGTTTAGATTTTTCGTACTAGAGTGGCGCTTTTTGGGGTTTTATCTAGAAAACTAAATATATAAGATTAGTCTGCGCATTTTGTTTTTTACACGAAATTAAAGCCTGTCTGGTTACCCAAAAAACGATCAAACGTTAAGTTCCCTGTTTACCGTTGGGGAATCTTCTGGTACGAAACGATTTGTCCAAAGCGAGTGGAGCGAAAAAGCCCAGGCCGCAAGGTCGAGCGGAACAACGCAGGCGTGATCCGGAGCTGGAGGATGACTTGCAAACAAATTCTACTAATATATTTCGTACACGCAGGCAGCTATTCAGCGCCTTCGTGAGTAGTGAAATTTCCTAAATTTGGAAAGTTGTGTTTTGGTTGAAACCCTAAAACATATAAACTTAATTTTGGAAGTTCTCTCAACTTCAAAGTCAGCGGTTCAGCTGCGAGAATTATTTTGATTTCTAAATTTCAGATCTGAGATGAACCACGTACTTGAAGTGCTATATTTTTACTTTCTCCACCCTATACGTAGTATATGGAGAAAGTATTGTTTTCGTAAAAATGTTCGAATTTGAATTTTCAGTTGAATTATCTGTTTTGGTGCTCCCAGAACCCCAAAAAATTGTTTAGTGCAATTATCTGTGTTGGTGCTCCCTAAACCCAAAAATATTTTTAGTAGAATTTTTTGTTTTGGTGCTCCCTGAACCCAAAAAAGTGTTTTTAGAGTGGTGTCTGTCTGTCAGTCTGTCTGTATGTATACACGACCAGAGAGGACACTATTGGTCCGATTTTCATGAAATTTGGTATGTAGGTACTAAACCCTAATATCTCCAGGCGTTTTTTTCATTTTTTGGAATTTTAAATTTTTAAGGGTAATTTATCCCTAAAAACCCATAAAAAACTACAAAAATGCAAATTTCTCAAAAACGGCTCTAACGATTTTGATCAAATTTTCAGTATTTATAGTGCTTAAGATGCCAAACAAAATGACACCACCCGCTTTTATCAAAACTTCGGCGTTTTATAATTATGTTGAAATGTTTAAAAATAAACAAGTTTGTGTTGTCAATCTAGCATTGCGGCGGCGGCCGCACGGGGTAGCACCACGGTAGCGAGCACGGCCAGTAATTCAAAGGTCGCGCGATCGAATCCCGCCTGGGACAATAATTTTTGTATACGATTGTCGTAGGTAGAATATTATTTTTTTTGTTTTGTTCTAAAAAGTAGTAAATAAAATTATTAAAAACAATATTATTTTGACTACAGTAAGTTGGGAGAAAGTTTGTGTCAGTTAACTGATACCGTTTATTGTTTTTGCCTTGTTTCCTTTAACATATGCCTAGATGTCTAAGTTTATGATCCCTTAGTTTTTATTCATTTGATAATGGGAGACGATTCATATTCCCGATACGTCATTTATTGATTTTCACACACAAATGGTGGAAAATGTTTGAATAATCAATAACAATAAAATTAAACATCCATAATTAATAAAATACTAAGGGGAGACCACTGCGTGCTCCGCACGCCAACCCCCAATGGAACCTTCTAAAAACATATGTTATGTTTTATTTATAATAAAGGTGTAAGATTAATAATAACCTCAAAACTAAGAAGGCAAATAATGTTAAATGTTCAAATTAAATTATTTCTTATATTTTATAACAGCAGTTATAATAATGGTTAAAAGAACCGGCAAGGCTCAGATCTACACTTTAAAACCCTAACCTAAAAGCTAGAAATACAAAAATAATTGCTTCAAATTTTGAAATCAGCTGTTAATGGAAATATTGGAGCTAACAGCTACATTATCTGTTATTTTATTCAATTGGTTGTTATGGTAATAAATGTAAATACATGTGTTGGTTTATCATTCTAGGTCTAACTTAAGAATTTTTTTTGACTATAAAACATATTGAAATTAAAAAATGGTTTTATCGAAATGAATAATAGCCTATGTTACTCAGTGTTAGTGTACTTTTAATTAGTAAAACTATATTTTCAATCGGTTCAGTAGTGCCAGAGATTACCGCCTACATACAAACAAACAAACAAACAAACAAACTTTACCACTTTATAATATTAGTATAGATACTGTAACTTCAACTTCAAACAGAGAATTAAAAAGTGTCACAAAATATAAGAGACCAAAGTCAATCTTAAACCTTCAATATTCAATAAGGTTTGACGACGGAAGCAGGAATTGTACGTTGTAGGTCTCCCTCTAGATTCTCTTCTGAAACAGGAATTCCTCCTCGTGCAATGGCTGCCTCATGGAGACCCGTCGCGGAGGAATTCCAACCACCCACTGAAACTAGGCCGGAAATATTTATACGTGTTAATAACGCGGGCAAAAATGTACACCACTTATTTTTTTGTAAGGCAATTTGTACTGCTAGTTCGCGTTAGAGCGGTTGTAGATACTGCAAAATATTGAAAAAATGCAATAAAATTTAAAATATTTTAACTGTTTTCACCAATTAAATAATCAATACATGTACTAAATAATGTGCACATTATTTCCCGTGAGAGCAGCTCTAACTCAGCAGCCGCATTGGGTTATACAGGGTGATTCAGAAATACGGTTATGTATCGGTACCTCATTCTATAGCTAAAAAAAATACATATAAACATATGCCCGAAAACACTTCGTTTTCCAGATATCCACCAGTATGTTTTATTTTACAAAATAATTCATATCTAGAGAAATGTTTGACTGATTGAGTTCAAACTTCGCACGAAGTTTAACCTAATTATGATCTATCTCAAGAAAAATAATCGATTATATCCAATCATGCGTTTTAAAATGGCGCCTGTTTAAAAATTTCAAACTTAAATTACTCGAAAACAGTACATTTTAACAACAAATTCCAAGACACCTTTTTTGTAGCCGTTTCGATTCCCTATCGGATGGTCTCACGGACAAAACATTCAGACGAAGGATGTGTAATAATTGGTTTGTTCAACCCGGCATCCCATACCGACACAGTAAACACAACAATATTGTATGTAAATGTGCTGTTATTATCTTTAAGTTAGCCTATTATCCGTGTAGGCCAGTCGGTAGAGGTCAATTTAGACCAAAAGTTCCAGTAATTTTCAATACGGCTGAATTTTTTTTATAAGTACATTAAAGTATGTAGATTAACATAAAAAAAGTTTACCAGTCTATCGATTTTCCAAAGTCGAAAAAAAATCGATTATCTTTTTTTTCGATTATCCTTAATATTTCGAGGTTGGATGAAGATAGAGGAAAATAAAAAATAACCACCGTGTAGGGGAGGTATTTGTCAACAAAAAAGGACATATGTATTTATTTCGTCCTAGCAATGGTTTGTCTGGAAAAAATTCGATAATGCAGGTATGTATTTTGCAGCAGGGGAAATCTGTTATAGTTAAAACGAGATAGGTAAAACAGAAGACCATTTTCAAGCGTTTCGTTTTTTAAAATAACATGAAAAAAATCGTTCATACTTACTAAGAATATTTATACTGGTGTACTCAACTTGTAAAACAAATTTGATGTTGATATTCCAAAAATTGACGAAACTGGAATAGATTGAAATTAGTTTGTGAGTCCGGTACTCCTAAAATCGATAATCGAAATCGACTCCTAGATCGGGTAATTTTCAAGATAACAAGCTGAGACTCAGCATAAATGTTTAAAATATATATTTTAACTCCTATGTCAAGTTTAAATTCGATATATTAAAATTCGGCCAATTTAGAATGAGCCAACGCTTCATATAAGAATAAGATGTCCCCTTTTAGTGATTTCCCATGCTGCAAAATACATACCTGCATTATCGAATTTTTTCCAGACAAACCATTGCTCGGACGAAATAAATACATATTATGACCTTTTTTGTTGAAAAATACCTCCCCTACACGGTAGTATTTTTTATTTTCCTTTATCTTCATCCCAGCTCGAAATATTAAGGATAATCGAAAAAAATGATAATCGATTTTTTTTCGACTTTAGGAAATCGATAGAATGGTAAACTTTTTTTTATGTTAATCTACATACTTTAATGTACTTTTTAAAAAAATTCAGCCGTATTGCAAATTATTGGTAGTTGTAACCTATACTGACTGGGCTATTGATCCTATTATCGATTGTGATACATCTTCCGATAGGGAATCAAAAGGGCTACAAAAAAGCTGTCTTGAAATTTTGTTGATAAATTTACGGACAAAATTCGGTTTTTGAGTAATTTATTTATGCAAATAGCCGCCATTTTGAAACGCATAATTGGATGGAATCGATTATTTTTCTCGAGCTAGACAATTGTTACGTTAAACTTCATGCCAAGTTTGAACTCAATTAGTCAAACTATCTAGATATGAATTATTTTGTAACAAAATAGTTTAGCGGATATCTGGGAAACGAAGCGTTTTCAGGTCTATGTTTTTATGAACTTTTTTTTTAGCTACAGAATGAGCTACTAAGAACCCCCTGTTCTGAATCACCCTGTATAAAACGCCCCCCCCCCCCAATCTATTGTTTCAGTTTGTAACTGTAGGGTTGGGTTCGGAGATAGGATGGGCATCAAAAGAGCACAAGGCACCAATGGACTTCTTATCGGAAGTCGGTGAGGTCAAAATCAAATTCATTCTAGTAGGAAAGATGTCGAAAAATAGTTACTTCCGGTCAAAAAACGTGTTTCCGATTGTTGGATTTGTTTGGCTAACGAACTCGTCTGAGCGACGTAGACAACCAACATGTGTACCAAATTTGAACCAAATCGGACTTAAAATGCGGCCGATTTGGGTAAACATTTTTTAAATATCGGGTCAAATTTTTTTTAATACTGTGGGGGATCGTTTTATGTGTTTTTGGGTAAGAGAAATACGATTTTTAAAGTTAAAAAGTCGAAGCGCGTCGGGGTCACGTTTTTGGATCAAAAATTTGAAATACAGTGGGGGTATCGTTTTATATGTTTTTTGCTACAGAAAAACCAATGTTTACAGTCAAAGAGTCGTAGCGTTTCGGGATCACTTTTTTGGGTGAACATCTTGAGAAAACATTGAGGGGAATCGTTTTATATGTTTTTCGCTACAGGAAACCCGATTTTGACAGCTATTAAAAAAACAGGAACCGAAGTCTCGAAAAAGTGTTCCATCTTTTCATCTTGTTTTTACTTTCTCTTCTTCTGCTTCAACTAACGCTGCAAGAAAAACACATTTCTTCGTCACTGTCTGCGCCCATCGTTGTATCTTTGAATACTGTCAAATCATGACTGAATATCAGGTGACCAGAATGGTGGGAAAGCACGGCGACTTAACCTTTCTGCCGACTAGTAGACGACCAGCTTACTCGGAAAGAGTATAAGGAATTTTATTTTAAACGTTTGATATAGTACCTCGGCATAAACACCCACAGTTTAAACCAAGCACCATTAATTTTATCCCGGTACAAAAGGCATGACGTTTGTACGCAGTTCTTTTGAATATGAATATGAAGTTACAGACTTTGTTTGAATTGTAAATAACAGTGTAACCGTTCAGCTCTGACGTAAGTTGTTAGCGAATTTCCATAGGAAAAATAGAAAAAAATCATATATATCTATATATATAACATCCAAATACCACTCACTCACTGACTCATCACGAAATCTCAAAAACTATCGAACGGATTGCAGTGAAATTTGGTATGTAGATTTCTCTAGGCCCGTGGGTGCTCGCTAAGAAAGGTTTTAAAAAAA
>JAGFPH010010194.1:0-41705 GCA_018207615.1 Philaenus spumarius
AGATACCTCAACGTATGTACATTAAGCATCTTAGCATTGTTTGGAGTTTTTTCTTATTTGCAGGGTCAAATAGTAAAAACTAAAACATCAAGCCTGTAAACACTATTACTTCTTTAATAACTAAAAACTATAAGGGAAATTCCACATTTCGCCTGTCACTAAAAATTTAAAGAACAGTGAAGTACAGTCTCAAAGCATGTACTGTATGTTAAGATATTCACAGAGATCATTTTTTTTTTTGTGCTAAATGAATTTAGGAACAAATCGTATAAACTGTATTAAAGAAAATGTTATACAAAATGTAAACAAAATTAGAACCATATAGTTAATAATACAAACAAACAAAAACTGAACTGGTAAGTAAAATTACGGGAATACTGTGCACCTACTGCATTTGTGTTATATCAATCCAAAGGGATGGCCTCAAGTTAGTGCCGAAAATACTAAAATTTAAAAATAGTTTACAAGAAAGTTAAAGCCGATAAACAATAAAAAAAAATCAATTTTCTATTTATAATATTTTGTTTTTTAGATATACATAGCTCAGCTGACTGAACATGTTCTGTATTGGTACTTTTTTTATAGGCGAAAAACCTGAATGGTTACCAGCTTTTACTCTAATACCTCTAAATAGGCTGTTTTCTTCCATTAACAGCTGATTTCATACTTTAAAATAATTTGTAGTTTATGTTTTTAGGATATAATTATATTTATTTCAATATTAATATTATACGAATTTCCCGATATGTAACTTCGATTTTGCAACGATAAGCGTTGCAAAATGTAATAAAAATGTATGTTATAAAGTGTTAAAAAAATGGGGTTCGGTAAAAAATTCAAAAAGTACAAAAAATATTTTAAATCAAAATAAAAACGCTATATGTGGATTATCTAATAATTATTAATATCTCTCCTTCATCTCCTTCACTTATTCACCTTAAAAACAAAAGTCGTCGCTCATGTAATACTTTAAATCACTTATATACCTCCTAGGCCTATTGCCTTACTTCAATAATAAATCATCACCCACCTAAATTCTCCATAACATCTTTCTCCCAACTTCAACGTAGAACAATATCATATTTTTCACCTTACTTCCACTCACCTTACTTTTAAAACCTTAAGAATCACCTACACTTAACTCCTACAATCTTAATAAAAAAATAATAATCATAATATTTGCGATAATCCACATATAACCTCACTTATGCTCTGTTTGCATATATCTACTTATAATTATTAATCACTGAGAAATATTTGTTAATTAATTTGATTTTCTCAGGGGTGGATACCTGGCTATTAAAGTACAAGTTAAATGGACATTTGTGGCTACATAAAGAAATTCAAGGCATCGTGGCAAGACAACTATTGTTTACTCAAACATAATAAAAAATGAATATTTACAGCAATTAAAAGATATCAACATAATGATACAAATATACAAACAAATCAAAGAATTATTTACAATTATACAAAGTTTCGTCATCCATATCTTAAGCTATGACGCAATAGAAATCAAAAGAAGTTAGTTTTTAGTAAAATGAAAAATTTTTATATCTGCAGACTAAAAAATATGTCCTATGGCCATTATTACTTACAGTTTCACTCGTTATATTCGTCGCACTGTTTTTACCTAAGTTTTTTCGTCGTTAACACAATTCACTTCTGAAGCCTATCTTACACCTTCCCGCCAAAGCACATGGAAAAGTTATATGTCGAAAAACACTCAGTTTACATGATCAATTCAATTTTTCATAACAACACCAACTCAAAGGTACATTTGCTTTAGTTTGGGACTAAACTTGTCACCATTTTATAAGAAAAACTACATTTTTCGTGTACTATTAATCGCCGGCTTTGTGCAACTCACATGAACTGTTACGCCATCTTGTTAGAAGTGTAAGTGTTTCTAGAACGTACTGTCGCGTTCCCTCTCGCTGAAAACCTGTCTCGAGTCACGTACACAAGTTGTTTCCCTCTCTCTCTTTTTTATTGCTTCCATGATCACTGTATATGTTATCATACTAAGATCTCGATACATATTGAATTGTGTTATGTCCTGTTACTATTTTTTATTTATTGAACTGTTTATAATTTCAACTGCCGCTTTATATTGTTCGCTTATAACGCACCACTCATTGAAACAAAGTTTTTATATAATTTTCACATTTTACATACGTTCATATATTAATATGTTTTTTTTTTTTTTTTTAGTCTGCTTTTATATTACCTACTTTTACTGTCTGCTTTTATATTTTATTATTTGTTTATAAAAAAATGATTCTACTGTAATTATTTTGCGTCATTAAGAAATGTATATATAAAAATTATAAATGGTTAATATTATTTAAGTATTGCGTCATTTATTTATTTAGACCAAACCTCTGTGTCTTTAGTCACTATAGGAAACAGCTGATTATTTCTTATTTTATATTTTCTCTGTGACACGACTGTTAGTGTTACAATTTATAAATAAATAGAGGTACAATGAAATGATTTAATTAATTAATAATACAAATTGAGTACATATGAGTATTATTTAGGGGTTCAATGTTTATAGCCTAAGTCTTTTTTTCTTGCCGGCTTGCTAACGGTTATAAACTAGTTGTAACACAATTTCATTATAAAGTCAATAGCCTACATAACAAATTTAAAAAATTCTTAATTACTAACAACAATTATTTCTTTACTTAGCCTAATGAATTGTGATTGATCCGTATGTGATGATTGAATGATGATTACAATTTTGGAACCTATGCTAAAATTTTCTATTTAAAATAATATTGTCCTTTGATAAATTTGTAGACTGAAGAAGTTAGTCATGTTATTTGGTGGGTAATTTTGAAGAGGTATACATTTTATAATAGAAGGTCTGCAGATCTGATGTGTTGTGATGACTAATTCTAGTTGACTCACCCAAATGGCTTGGTGGATATTATAATTTGATATACAATTTTTTTTTTTAATACTGTACTTGATATTATTTCTTCTTGCTTCCCAATCTAGCAGATTTATGTTGTATGTTTTAAATTGTCTGCCATAAAATAAATAATCAACTGTTCTCCAACAAAGCTAGTAACAAACTGTCTCTACAATTAACTACCTTCTGCTTTCTGCTTCCTCTCTACTCCACAACTATCTTCCTCTTCTTCCCCCTCAACATTATTACTTCTTCTTTCCTTTTACATTATGTTGGCCTACACTTAAGCCTATATGGTTTTTACAAACATGATGAAATCTTATTACTAATGTTTTATTAATGGTACATGAATATAATGTGCTATTTTTTTCTTTTTTTATGAGTATCAGGGACTGATGACTAATGACATGATCCCTGATATGATGTACCAACTGCTTATGAATAAACACGAATTTTTGGTATCTTTACAAGGAGTAGGTCGTGCCAATTCTTCATAATCTTTACTACAAATCCTGTTATTTCATAAGTTTACTCAATAAGTTTACTTAGACATTAAATATTATTTATTATGTTAACTTTGAGGTTATGATTAATCCTTCACCTCTATTAAAACAAAAATATAAACAATGTTTTGGAGGAAGGAAGGAAGGGTGTGTGCACGCAGGAGGCAAGGGTCCTCTCTAGTTAATTATGTTATTTGCATTTTAATATAGAGTCTAAATCTATAATTTTGATCAACAAGGAGGAAAAAAAATTTTCAAAGATTCCACTTACTAAAAGAATTAAAAATTATTTGGACTTGTAAAAAACGTCCTACTATTTGATGTAGGTAATAAAGATGTGATTCTATTCTACAAAATAATAAATTTTATACCTCTGGTGCTTCACAACAATTTCCCCACTCTTTGAAAGCTTTCTCCGCTGCTACAGTATCTCCTCGAGCAAGTTGAACTAAGACCAAAACAACAGCAAGCCGACCAATAGCAGCTATATTATCTGATTGCTGATGTAGGCCTATTTCCCTCTTTATGGCAGCAGTTGCTTTATCATACCTAACACAAGTAAGTCATTATAAATACAAAATGAGACACTTAGACAAACTAGCAATGCTGCGTTGAAATATTCTCAGTCCAAAGTAAATGGTATAATTTTTTAAGACTGTATTTTATTTTGCACTTATTAGCAAAAGTGCATGAGAAAAGTAATGAAATAACCCTAATAATATAACTAGGAATCAATCGTCTTGAATTTGTGATGTTTTTATGGGCCAAGCTATAGTAAACAGATCTTGTTTTCAGTTGTAGTACACTACCTGTAAAAAAAGATGAGAGGAATTTGATTTGAATCTTTAAGTTCTAGTTTACAGAATAGTATAAAGAAAATTAATATTCATAACACCACTGATTCTACAATGAGAATAACAAAATTAATATTTATTCAATTATAACTACAAATTAAATCAATCATACAAACAAAGTAATTGCTCGTTTATTAACCCTACAACTGGCAGTGTTAAAGCTAAAATTGGCCAGCCCGTTTTTAGCGTTTTGCAAGCATATTTTAAAAAATTGGCCAAAAATAGTAAATAAACCCCAATCTAAAAGTGTTCAATGGCTTTTTTGTAGAAGAAACTTCAAAGAATTCAAATATGCCACTAAAAATTAGTTTCTTTTGAAATTGTAAAAGTTATTAGCTCAAGAAACAAAAAGTTCAACTTTAGGCCTACATAACAAGTAGTAAACATTTTTTGTTTTTTTGTAAGCGTAAAAAAGTTTAGTAATTTAGTTATAAATAGAACTGTATAAAACATTTATCAATTTCAAATTTCTTATTTTGAAAAAACAGTTTTTATGTTCCAAATACACGACTGCTAACAAAACTAGGCCTAGATTGAAACTTAATTTACTAATATATGCTTTGCCCAAAAAAGAAATATTATTATAACAAAGTGAAGAGGATAAATCAAAGAAAAAAACGGTATACTTGTCTTTCCTTAGGTCACAAAAGTGTTTGAGTTATCTTTATTTAAATAACAAAATGACATCAATCTAATAAAACTTCCCCGACTATATACTATGGGCAGGAAGGGTCACTTGAATACCGTGGGAACCCATGCGCCAGACAGTCTCACTAGAATGTCCTAATTGTGTACTTTTCATTGTCGTCTAGACAAACAAAAACAGGATATTTCTAGTTCAATTCCCACCGTTAGAAAGGTCAGTCTTTTCTCTACATAATGGTGTAAAGCAATCTGTCAAAACATTTGATATAGTAGGCGTAATATCGGTTTACAAATGGGCTGTTTCATTGGTTGAAAAACTGTCCAACCGCAAGGGATTACAGAAATTGTTTGAATAAATCCTGTAATGAATTCATTTTTGTAATATCCAGATCACTAATATATATAATAAAGTACAATACCTTTTATTTTTCCGTCAGTGACCTCTTTTTTGTTGTTCTTTTGACGCGTTTCGGGATGTCTATATATAGAGGTTGTCAAAGCGGCCACTAAAGAATTTGTAAAATCATTAAATAGCGCACTTAATAACTCCACACATTTGTTCAATCCGATTACACGTAATTCACTAAAGCCCATAAATGCGCAAGCACCTATTTTTACTGGCCTACCTAAAATTCACAAATCTGAAGTCCCCATTAGACCGCTAATAAATTTCACAACTGCACCAGGGTTCAAAACAGCAAAAAAATTAGTTGTTGTCATACGAAAAAACATAGTTATAGAACATGATCACACCATCAATAGCAGTCTCGATTTCGTCTCAAAGCTACAACATTTTAAACTCAAACCTAATTACAAACTTGCATCTTTTGATATCACTAACCTTTATACAGACGTACCCATTCAAAAAACAATAGATATTGTAAAAAATCTTCTCACCAAGGCAAACTTATTAACATCCAATGAAATCCTCGAAATTATAATCCTATTACGAATTTTATTGAAACAAAATTATTTCAAATTTAAAGACAATTTTTACATACAAAATGATGGATTAGGTATGGGCTCACCATTATCAGGTCTGTTGGCAGACATATTTTTAAACCATTTTGAAAATGAGTACTTGCTGTCTAATGTAAATAAATTCCTTAGTAAAATCATACAATGTACAAGATACGTTGACGACACTTTTATAATTTTTGATGGGACTTCCAGACAAATCGAAAACTTAAAAAACAACCTTAACTTGATTGACACCAAGATTCAGTTCACGCTTGAAATCGAAAATTACAGCAGCATAAACTTTCTGGACTTAACAATAGTAAAGCAACAGGACACCTTCAAATTCAGTATTTACAGGAAACCAACCACAACCGATATCACCATACACTCAGACTCCCACCATCCACCATCTCATAAAATGGCAGCCTACAACAGCATGATCCACAGATTAATAACCATACCTCTAGAACAACAGGATTACCAGGATGAACTTGACACAATTAAATATATCGCTACAAAAAATGGATACAAAGCCTCTATAGTTGACAAGTTACTCATAAAACATATAAATAAATCTAAAATACTTCTGAAAGAGAAAACTAAGTCAATCTTTGTATCCACAGAATATGGCAGCATTCTTCCCAAGGTAATCTCATCCACCTTCAAAAAAATCAATAGAACAATCGCCTTCCGCACGAATAATAATATCATAAAAATACTCCAAACACAAAAACCAAGACCGTTAGAAAATCAAACGGGTGTTTATAAATAAACGTGCGATAGCTGTGATAAAATCTATATAGGCCAAACGGGTAACAAGTCCAATTACGCGAGTCACTTAATAGACGAAAATCACAGTTACTCAGATTTTGGAAAAAACCTTAACCCTAGAACCGGCAGATCGCACGAAACGTGCGATCATGACAACACATTTGTAACGCGTGATTGTATTGAATATTTGACCCACTAAAAAATCTTCCAATCTCAAAAAGACAATCATCATTGGAAAGGTAATGTTTCAAACTTTATTTTTTGTACTTACAATTTCTTTCTAAAACGTATATTTACATACGTAATCATCGTTGCAGTTTATTAGTTTTCTACAAATCAATCGGCGCCCGAAAATTCATTCAAAACATAACGAAATAACTCAACTTTCGTCAATCTCTAAAACCCGCCCAGTAGGTTGTCTTAGTTAAACCTATGTATCGATGGATTCATCACAATTTCCCCTATCCAAAACTTTCATCCAATCAAAAATCGGACAAATAGTTCTGAAGTTGTAAGGGGTTTTGTAGACCCTTGCAATTGGTCAGTTTTCCTCCAACCAATAAACAGCGTTATTTATTTCACGTGATATCGCTTTTTAGAGATATTTTGGTATCTTTGTAAACATAATGCTTCAAGCTAACTTCCCCTGTAAACCAAATATGCTATATTTGAACAGTTTATTGTGTAGGACCGTGGAAAAGTGACTGCTAATACGGTCTCATCTAACGTTCAAATCTGAAGCCTAACGGACTTTTACAACATAGCCAGACATAGGAGTTTGCGCGCGCATCTTGTACAGACGAGAGTTTTCTATATTTTTCTAACCTTTGTTATTCAAATAATTCTAAGTCAAACACTTTTATGAAAAGATAATTTACAAGTATACAGTTCAGTTCTTTGATTTATTCTCTACACTTTGTTATAATAATATTTTATTTTTGGGCACAGCATATATTAGTAAATTACGTTTCTAACTTGGCATACTTTTGATAGCAGACTTGTAGTAAGAACATAAAATCTCTTGTTTTCAAAATAAGAAATTTGAAAATGTTTTCATACAGTTCTATTTAGAACTAAATTACGAAACGTTTTTACATTTATGGAAAAAATTACAAAAAATGTTTACTACTTTTTATGTAGATTTAAAGTTGAACTTTTATTTTTCGTAACTGAACATTTTTTGTTTCTTGAGCTAATAACTTTGTAAATTTTACATCTATAGTTTTTTTACTGGCATATACAAATTTTTTGAACCTTTCTCTACAAAAAAAGCTATGGAACACTTTTGGATTGGGGTTAATTTACTATTTTTGGCGAATTTTTGAATAAATGCTTGCACACGCCAAAAAATCCATTTTCGTTAAAGCTGCCGGTTCTAGGGTTAAACCAATAAAGATTTGCAGTAAAGGCAAATTTATGAACGCCGTGGAAGAGGTTGAAATTTACAAGGCTTTCAAAGAATTAAACAAGAATAATGAACACCAATTACTAAACGACCAGCTAAATTTCGATTCGAACACCCTATATGACACAGCGATAAGAATTCAAAAAGCCCGCGGCAAGTAATTGTAGATTAGAGCGTGGACTGATAGCGTGCAGTCAGTCGATGTCCGGTTGTCATAAGATGCGCATCTATGTACTGTGTTTTTTAAATGTGTTGTGTTTTATGTGTTTTTATGTGTTTTATTAACGTTTTGACAACCTCTATATATAGAGGGCTTTTCTGAAGATGGGATAGACATCCCGAAACGCGTCAAAAGAACAACAAAAAAGAGGTCACTGACGGAAAAATAAAAGGTATTGTACTTTATTATAAATCCTGTAAAATAGTGACATCTGATTGGAAGGCACCATTAGAAAGATAAAATCTTGACGAATACAATGGTAGCTTTATAATCTCGATACATTTATAGTTTAAACTTTGAAGAAGTGGGAAATAACAGTACAATTGTATGCAGATTCATGCGCGGAAATAGCTGTAACACGATATGCATATTTTAAAACGATGATTACGTATGTAAATATACGTTTTACGAAAAAGTTGTAAATACAAAAATTAAAGTTTAAATCATTTCCTTTAAAATGGTGCCAGTTTTATTACGATTGGATGATTTTAAGTGGATTAAATTATCGATCATGCAAATTCTCGCTAATGTTCGAAATGGTTGCGTTCTGCGCCTGAGAGAAGGTTATAAAATGATCTTCTGCCAGTGCCAGGGTTAAGAGTTCAATTGTCTTTGAAATATTAGTTTACCATCGGCTTAACTCTATGTTTCATGAAATTATTATTAAACGAGCAATTCTTGTATATTTATTTATAAATTTATTTTGGGGATCTCGCAACCGGCTCTAACGATTTTGACGAAAATTTGCATATAGGGGTTTTTTTAATGTCAGGAATCGAATGCGCTAGGTCTTATGTCTGCAAAAATGCGCATAAACTCGGAAAAATGCGCATCAAATTTTAACTCTGTACTTCTTTTATATACCACCTTTGAAGTCACTAAGTATAGGCGAATAGATACATTATAGATACAATAAAGATGTTTTACAAACAGTTGTTAATCTGTTAATTTTAGCTCCAGATGTTTATATACTATTTAACAAACATAAATCATTAATAATGTATCATGTGGTATAATTTTCAACTTATTTCTTTATTCAAATTCCAAACGTAACTAAAACATTATTTTTGTGCTGTTATTAACCCTTCTGAAAACCTTTTCACCAGTTTCTGCATTCTTTGCATTTCTATAAAGGTAATATAAATTATCTAATGATTATAATTATTATTTGTTATTTCTAAAATACATAAACAATATCAAATATGGCCTATTCATTGGATAGGTTACATAACCTACATGTACCTATAGAGGTTTTTGGACGTCAGGATTCGAATGTGCTAGGTTTTATATGAGCAAAAAAATTCTAATAAAATGTTAGAACTAATTACACCAATGTTTTTTTTTTTAAATTTAAATAAACAGTTCATATGTACGTAAGATCGAAAAATATTCATAACTAGGGGAGACCCCTGCGTGCTCCGCACGCCAACCCCCGGTGCGACCTTCTAAAAACATATGTTATGTTTTATTTATAATACAAGTGTAGGATTAATAATAACCTCAAAACTAAGATGGTAAATAATGTTAAATGTTCAAATCAAATTATTTCTTATATTTTATAAAACAGCAGTAATAATAAAGGTTAAAATAACCAGTAAGGCTCAGGTCTACACTTAATCAAAAACCTAACAAAAAAGTTATAAATAATAACCTCAAAACTAAGATGGTAAATAATGTTAAATGTTCAAAACAAATTAGTTCGTAAATTTTATAATTTGAATAAATAATTCATTTCCTCCCTTATAAAAATCAATATTTACTTCCACAAAGCAGCTGTATTAGTTAGTTTCTTATTAAAACAGCTGTTTTGTATTAAAATGTTTTTATAACCTTCTGAATACTGTAATCATCGTTATTTACATCCACGAAATCAGCTGGATTAGTTTGTTTCTTATTATAAATAGCTGTTTTGTATAGAAATGGTTTTTAAATATTTTCCATGTTAATCTTATGGGGAAAACCTGACCTTTGAGATTAGCTCACGCCATTAGGGATAAGAATTTTTGACATCTAAAACCTTGTTGCAAAACTACGAAATGAGACGAATTTTTTGAAACCTCAAACATTAATATTGGTCCAGAAATAAGGGAGGAGTTGTGTTTACAAAAAACGGCTTCACGTATTAAATATAAAGATTATTCAGTATGTGATTGGTATTTACATACATTTTCCGAAAAAAACAATAAAAAAAAAAAAATACTGAGCGATGAGCAGTCGCCCAAATACTGAAACATTTCATGAAATGGCACAAGTTAGCAAAATTATTTAAATTGTCTCTATATTTGTTATATATTTTGCATATAATAAAAGTTTATTCAATTCTCGGGGTAGGCACTCGGCTAGCTGTGAATAATACTGATAGGATAACGCATTAATGGCTCTACTTTACTATTGATTTAAAATTAGTATTAGATTTCTTTTTGGCTAAGTGATTTTAAGAGTTTATTTAAAAGTTTATAGTTCTAAAAAGTTCACTGATTTTAAGATTATTGATACAGAATATAACACTTTCTGTTTATTAAATTCACTGTTTCTAATACTGTTACTTTCAACTCTATACTTTTATAGAACTCGGAGCAATATTCAAACATTGTGACGCTACTTCTCCCCCAATGGTTTTAGTTTCTATTCACTTTTGAATAATACAAAGTCAAGTATTGGACTTACAATACAGAATAATTGAATTGATAAATAAATAATGTGTATTGTGGTTTTTGGTGTAGTGGTTAATTAATAAAGTCCTTTATTCAGGTTTGTTATAAGATTTATTATTTTATGTAACCTATTTATATATTGTATATATGATACATGGGTATTTCTATTGGTTTATTCAATTACTTTTCTTATCTCTGAAAGTTGGTACTAATTTTGGTAACATAGGCTAGTTGGGTTGTAGGTTTGCTTACAATAGGTTAGGTTTCCATTCTTAATAATAGGCTACTCTGTTATCTAATATTTTTCTATTGGCAATTATATTACTGATTTATAGGTTGGCTATAAGGTAATTTAATTTTAAATGGGATTTGGTACATAATAATAGCCTCAAAAGAATAATTGTTCAAGTGATTTGTCTATTTCCAAGTTGTATCTTTAGCTGCCAGTTTCTTTGTGTTTAATTATATTCTTCCAGTGTATGAAATTTCTCAAAAGAGCTGATGATCTTCAAATGGCTGTGACATATCCAGTCCGTGTGACAGAAAAGTATAAGAATGTGTAAGTAAATTCCCATAACGTCTAAAACAAAGAATAATAATCTAGCAGCTAAAGAGACGCAAGATTCAGTAATCAACATTAAATGAATTGTATATACATGTATAAATTAATTTGAGATGCAAAATAATCAAAACCTAATAACTTAAATAAACGTAAAATTAAAAATAAGCAGACTATAATATAAAAAATTAAAAGAGCAGACTTAAATATTATTAAACAAAAAGAAAAGCATTAATGAATAAAAGTGTATTATATGTTTGTGTAAAGAAAAGTTCATCATGGACAAAAAACAGTGGTGCGTATAAAAGGAACAATTTGGAAAGTAATATAAAAAGTCAAATAAATCCTAGGTATACATCGAACCATTTGAACTTTACATAATTTTTAGTCTGCATTCAAAATTTAATTCTTTTTATGTATGGCTTCATTTTAACTTCAAACTGCGTCTTAGCCTATTTTATATTGTTACAAGTTATACCCTATGTTATGTCTAAAAAATTTGTATTTTTTAGTTCACATGTTGTTGATAAATTTGTTTGTGTACAATTACCTATCTAGAATGAGTGAGTAAAAGCTTAGTTGTTTCATCACAATGTCTTAGATTTCATTATTAACCATGATGTCCATCTAGCGTGTACTTTCGCAGTCAAGAATTCATAACCCGAGAAATTAAATTGGTAATAAAGGTTTTATATAAATTATGATATGCACAATTAAAAGTAGAAAAGCATAGATATACCTTACATGTGGAATATTGAGTTTTTTAAGAGTTAAAGTAAAGGAAGTTTTTGAGGTAAAGTGTTGATTTATAATTTGTAGCTAAGGTGGTTTGAATAGTGAGTATTTTTTGTAGTGGAGGTTGAGAAATGAGATAAGTATTTTTATTATTGAAGTTGAATAGTGAGAGAGGTATTAAGCATATTTAAGAATAATAAAGTGTAGGTGAGGAATAATCCCCATGTATAGTTTTTTATCAGTTTGAACATTTTTTTCATTTTATTCAAAATTTTTTGATGACCTCATTTTTTTTTAACAAGCATAATCACATCTTATTTTTACTTTTATAACGCTTTACGTTATAAAATGGCTTTCCCAACGTGGGGCTGAAAAGCAAAAGAAGCCGTTTTATAACTTACGTTATGGCTGAACAGATTTTCTTGAGTCATAGCTAAGACACTCTTGATCATGTCACCTTAAAAAAAATAATCAAAATCGGTTCATCCGTTTGGGAGCTACGATGCCACAGACAGATACACATGTTAAACTTATAACACTCCTCTTTTTGCGTAGGTGGTTAAAACAAAGTCCAAATTAAAGTCCACGATTGTTCTTACATGTTGTACAAAAGATATTTGTTCTCTTTTGCTGTTGATCTCCAACTCTATTGCTAGAAACAACAGTCTCTTATTTTACCTACCCTTTTCAAGAGGATAAATAAGAGGCAAATTGCCATCTTCAACATTTTTGTTACTTTTCTGAGTTTTCTTACTAATTTTATTCTAAATTTCTTTGACAAACTTTTTGCTGTGGTGGAGGGTAATTTTTCTCTACCATTTGGAGTCGAGTAAAACTGTAAGAAGAACTATATTGATCGGTGTATCCACGCCACCCATGGATTCCTTATATTTGCACACAACTATAGGTTTGGAAACAACTTCAATTTTACCTTTTTTCTTAACTTGCCTAAGATTTTTTGTTGAATTATTATAAAGAGTGAACATTTTTTTTCCATACTAGAAGAGAATGTATTCTTATTTTCTATAATTTTCCTATTATTATTTTTATTATTTTCTATAATAAAGTTCTTTTTTTCTATTTATTCCAACTCTTTCCTTCATTTTATTATTACTTTTTCAAAGGCGTTACTGCCTCTGGCAACCTTTTTCTGTTTCTCATTGTTGTGCCAGTTGTGTGCCACGTTCATATTTAATGGAGCAGATGCTAGATCTAGTTGGCATAAGACTCGATTCATTACTCCTAGATCATGTCTCACCATATTGTCTGTTGTTCCTTTTTCTGTTGACAACTCTGAAGGTACAAAAATCTTGATTGGCCATTTTGTACGTTTATCCTTATTATGTACCTTGAAAACTACCATTCCCTTAGACCTCACAGTACTTTCGTCAATGCTGAGCTTTTATATGTGGAATATAATATTCCCTACATTTTTTGTCAAGAAAAATCACTGAGAGCGGTGATCTTAAGTGATCTTAAGATAGGTCCACAGTGGGGTTCAAATGTAAGAACCAAAATATTTGTTCAAATCATTCTTTTGAAAATAGTTTTTAAAGGCTGGCAATCTACCCATCACTAGTGAAATTGTCGAGAATTTCAAGCTTATCTTGAATAACTATATTAATTAAAACACACAAAAAGCTTTGAACTCCGCAAGATTACTGTATCTCCAGAACCACCAAATTGAATTATTTTGCAAAGGTATGTTTTAATAACTTTTTCGGCTGAATGTTTATTTTATTCCTTTACCATATCCTCCAATAATTTGATTTGTATAAGAAGGTGGGAAAAAATAATTTCTGACTCAGGCTTGGACCACAATGGAGGTTTGTAACCTCTATCAGTTGACCAATTTAATTTAGTAAACTCAACCCTCCCCGTGGCAGACTGCCCAAAGTGACGTTCTCTCAGGCGCAAGATGTTCTCCATTTCGAACATATGCGAGAATTTGTATATTCCGTTATTTAATACACTTAAATCATCCAATCGTAATAAAACCGGCCCCGTTGGAAAGGAAATCAACTAAACTTTAATTTTTGTATTTAAAACTTTTTTGTAAAATGTAAATTTACACACATAATCATCGTTTTAAAATATCCGCTCGAATTTGCATACAATTGTACTGTTATTTCCCACTTCTTACATGCCCAAGACCATCTACAGAAGTATTTCTATCGAGATTATAAATATACCATTGGATTCGTCAAGACTTTATCTTTCTAATAGTGCCTTCAAATCAGATGTCACTATTTTACATGATTTATGACGAAGATTTCTGTAAACCCTTGCGATTGGACAGTTTTCAACCAATGAAACAGCAAATTTGTCAACCGAGATAACGAGACAGATTTCTTTTCACCATTTTGTAGAGAATACTTTGATCTTTCTAACGGTGGGAAGTAAACTAGAAATAACCAGTTTTTTGTTTGTCTAGACAACAGTGAAAGTACATAATTAGAGCGGTCTGGTCGTTCCCATGTAACTCAACGCACCCTTCTTGTCCGACCTTTATCGACGGCAAAATGTCATTAGATTCATGTCATTTTGTTATTCAAATAAAGATAACTCAAACACTTTTGTGAACTATGGAAAGACAAGTATACCCTTCTTTTCTTTGGTTTATCCTCTACACTTTGTTATAATATTTCATTTTTGGGCAAAGCTTATATTAGTAAATTATGTTTCAAACTAGGCCTAGTTTTGATAGCAGTCGTGTATTTGGAACATAAAAACTGGGTTTTTCAAAATAAGAAATTTGAAATTGATAAATGTTTTTATACATTTCTGTTTAGAACTAAATTAAAAAAGTTTTTTAAGCTTACGAAAAAATTACAAAAAATGTTTACTACTTGTTATGTAGGCTTGAACTTTTTCCTTTCGTTACTGAACATTTTTTGTTTCTTGAGCGAAAAACTTTTACAATTTTACAACAATAAATTTTGTAATTCTTTAAACCTTTCTCTACAAAAAAGGTATAGAACACTTTTGGATTGGGATAGAATACTATTTTTTTAAATATGCTTGCAAAACACTAAAAACCGACTAGCCAGTTTGAGCTATTACCAGGGCAGGTCTAGGGTTAAATCAATGTCATTCCATTCCCTCCAATCAACTTCACTCTCCGACTAATGCAGACTGCCTTTTTGTTTCCATGGTAACCAGTGTAAATTATTTTTGTTATAATGATAATAATCTAATAAAATGTTATACAAACTATAAATACTTTTGTTGT
Source organism: Philaenus spumarius (assembly GCA_018207615.1). NCBI lineage: Eukaryota > Metazoa > Arthropoda > Insecta > Hemiptera > Aphrophoridae > Philaenus > Philaenus spumarius. Next base: position 15,459 of record JAGFPH010010194.1, read on the forward strand.
TGTAATTTAATGAAAAAGGGACAATTCTAGAATTAAAATAATTCTTGCAAGAGGTAGCTGAATAAAAACAATTAGAATAACTAGATTGCAGATACTAACAATAACTATCTTTCAAATCATAAAGAAGATTTAACTTACTGCTGTAGTTTGACTAGAAGCCTCGCTGTTTTACTTGTGTATTCTGCAGCCTGCCTTGCACTATCTTCAATCTAAAAGTAAAAGCAAATATATATTCTTAATAAACTTTAATATATTTTACATCTAAAAAAGTAAGTCTACTACACTTATCTTGTTAGTAGATGTGTTTAGTTGATCAATGTTTATGATTAATTTATACCCAGGCAATTCTCACAAATTTTCATTTACAATATTATAACATTTTATATTTTTTGTTTTAAATAACAAAATATAAAAATAAAATAAAGCTCAAAACATATGTTTGACAAAATATCACTATTAATATGATAACAATAATAAACAAAAGTAAACCCAAAAGCCTTTTTCTCCCTAAGAGGAGCTTTATAGTAAACAGATCGACCATTTTGATTAGAAAAAGTCAGTGGCAATGATAGCTTTAAAGGAACAACTCGCATTCAGACTCGATTTATCCTAGAGTAACTCAACTGTATAAAAGCGATGTACAAGCATTATAATGCATAAACAATGTCTATCAATATGAAACTATTTAGTTGTGTTTAAATAACTATAGTATCGCGAGCAGTTGCAGTGGAAATGTCATAAAGTGGGTTAAATCCTTGAAGGCGCTGTAAAAATGTTGTAACAAGTACAGAGTTATTTCATCGTACTTTGTACATGTTGCAGAAGTGAAACTCTGCAGGACACATGATTTAAATGATGTTTAAAGTACACAATTAAGATTTAAATCAGAGACCAAACATTTTCTTTGTTAGAGCCTAGTTAGCAGACATAAGACATAAGACGTAGACATAAGTGGTCTGTCTCTTTAATTTCATGTTTTTCGTTAAGATTTCTTAAACAGTTAATTTTTTAAGATATTTTGAATAATAATATGATGTAAAATAAAAATTAATTTTCCATTCTTATATTTCTTTTGTAATACATGTGAGTTTCAGGGTTTTTAAACATTAAAATAGTAGTATAACGTAAAAGGGGTCGTAAGGTAAAGTTTGGACATTTAGCCTAATTTAAAAGATTTAGTTATTTCATAATATTAATGAACATAGAAATTCAAAGGGGGATTGCAGACAAAGTAAATTTCAATATTTTTTAACCATAAAAAAGTGATTTTCAGTACAATAGAACATAAATAAAAGTTACATAGAAATTAAATATATTTTGTTGAAATAAAACAGAGTCGCTGTCATAACATAGCCTTGACAACGGATGTACATCAAAAGGGAAATGAGTTTTCAATCTAGAAACGGAAGCAACTTTGGGAGGTGGAGTTCAGTCAACAAGCAATAACAATTATGATTGGTGGAGAGAGACCACGTGACATGACATCATGGTCGCATGATGTGGCAAGCGGAAGCCATGTACAGCTTCACTTACATCAGAGACGTTCTGTTGGACAGACCTATTTGTAATGTGCTAAGTATATTGTTGCAGAAGTATGGCGAAGTGCGTTATTTCTGTTAGAAATGCAATTTAAACATTTCTAAAACATTATAGAGACATGTAACACTAACAGCCATGTAACAGAGAAACTACACGATAAAAAATAAATCAGCAGTTTCCCATAGTGTCTAAAAGCACAGAGGTTTGGTCTAAATAAATAAAATGACGCAATACTTATATAATGATAACCATTTATAATTTTTATATATATATAAATTTCTTAATGACGCAAAATAATTACAGTAGAATCATTTTTTTTTAATAAATAAATAAAAAATACAAGCAGACTGTAAAAGTAGGTAATATAAAAGCAGACTTAAAGAATATATTGATATGTGAACGTGTGTAAAGTGTGAAAACTGTATAAGAGATTTTTTCTTCAACGAGTAGTACGTTTGAGGTGAACAGTATAAAGAAATAGTTAAATTATAAACAGTTTAACAATAAAAACAATAACAAAGTATGACACAATTTCGGCATATGTATCAAGATATAAGAATAGTAAGAAACTCCATATATAATGAGCGTGGAAGCAATTCCAATACAGATGGCTTGGCACCAAATTGTCTATGTGACAAAACACACGAAACAAAGCAATTGGCAACGCGAGATAACGTTGTGGAACGAGAGACTTCTAACAATATGGCGTAATAGTCAGTGTGTCTTGTTAAAGGCCGGTGATGAAGAATTCATGTAAAATGTAGTTTTTTCGTCGAGATGGCGACGAATGTTGTCACAAAGTAAAGAACAGATACTTTGGAGTTAGTGTGAGCCTAAGAATTAAAATCGATGGTGTAAAACAAGTGATATTGGACTTATAACTTGACCATGTGCTTCGACAAAAGTAACGCGCAATAGGCTTCAGGATACTTTGTGTAAATTGTGTTAACGACGAAAAATCCTAGGTAAAAAACAGTGCAACGAGTAACGCAGTAAGTAATAATGGCCATAGGACACATTTTTTAGTCTGCAAATATAAAAATTTCAATTATTTTAAAAAAGTAACTTCTTTTGATTTCTATTGCGTCATATCTTGAGAGATAGGGCTGACCAAACTTTGTATAATTGTAAATAGTTAATTGATTTGTTTGTATAATTGTATTATGACGTTGATATCTTTTTATTGTTGTAAATATTCATTTCTAAATATGTTTGAGTAAACAAAGGTTGTTGCCACAATGTCTTAAATTTCTTTATACAGCCACGAACATCCAACTAGCTTGTACTCTAACAGCCAGGTTTCCACCCCTGAGGAAATTAAATTAATTAATAAATATTTTTACAGTAATTGATGATTATAAATAGATATATGCAAATAGAGCATAAATGAGGTTATATGTGGATTATTACAAATACTATGATTATTATTTTTTTTTATTATTATTGTGGGAGTTAAGTGAAGGTGATTTTAAGGTTTTTAAAGTAAGGTAAGTCAAAGTAAGGTGAAGCATATGATATTATTCTACGTTGAAGTTAGGTGAGATATGATATGGAGAGTTTAGGTAAATGGTGATTTTATTATTGAAGTAAGGCAATAGGCCTAAGAGGTGTTTTAATGATTTAAGGTATTATATGAGCGACGACTTTTGGTGTTAGGGTGAATAAATGAAGGAGATGAAGGAGAGATATTAATGATTGTTGAATAATCCACATATAGCATTTTATTTTTGATTTAAAAAACATAATTTTTTTTATTTTTTGAAATTTTTACCGAACCTCATTTTTTTTTTTACACATTATACTTAGAAATGTTTTTATTTCTTGTAACCGTAAGTTACAGAAAGTGTAGTCATGTTTGAGCGTAAAATAGTGAAATTCGGACGTCCGTAAGTAAAGATATTGACTTAAGACAAACTTCGAAAAACCAGCGTGGTTTTCACAAAGAACAAGTAATGGCGGGCTAACTCAGTGATTTGTATAGAGAAACGAACAGTGTTTTCGGAGTGAGTTCTATCCGTACATCATGAACTAAATTCAACGATTAAAGAGGCTAAACAATTCATCAAGTATAAAATCATTTTAAATTAAAATTTTCATAAATTAAAACATGTGTTAAAGTAAATTCATTTTGTAATATTAAAATTCTTAAAGTGCACTATAAAAGGAGAGCTCGTAAGTAATTAATCATTTCAATTTAAGTCTGCAATCGAATCTTTTGTTATTAGTTTTAGTTTTGAGATAAAATAATTAATAATTTGTGTATGAATGCGTGTATGATTCTAATCTAAAATAATGATTTGCCAACCTAATTTAACTTATTTATGTGTGGTTTTTGCTAAAATAAAAATGGTGAATTAAAATATTAATGCCAACTACTATGACTTCTTAATTTGAGTTTTCCTCCTTTCCAGAAGTACTTTATGGTAAGTGAACCCTGTGAAAATAATAAATTCAGTTTTAGTTTTCTTATAAGTAATTAAAAATGGCGACAGTCTTTGGTGAACAGGAGACGATTTGGAGGCAAAGATGGCATGTGGCAAACATGGCGGCTATGCTTCTGGACGAGTCCATTTGTAACCAAAGAACTGTAGTCACAGATATAAAAAGTATATGTGTAACAGAGATTTAGTGATCACCTGTGTTAGTCACAGATGTGATCATAGTATGAACTAACTTCAATTTTGGGGTTATGTTTGAATGTTTATGTTTTGAATAAGGGAATAAGGTGTTGTAATATTTTGAAGTGATAATTTAATTAAATAAATAAGGTAAATGGATTGAAGATAGGATATAATAAATAATTTTTACACAGTAAAGGTATTTTTTTTATTTAAAAATAACTTAGAAATATTTTTGTCAAAATTAAACTTTTATTTTTCATTTTTTTTATTTTTCATTAATAAATTTGTTTGTAAACGGCTTGCATAGTGGCAGCACGTTACACTTTGACAACTCAATAGGAAAATAACATAACTCATACCTCACGTTGTGTATAACTAACCTTCAGAAATGATTTACAATCTATCTATATAATAAAAATGAATTGCTGTTTCTTTGAAATCGCATCAATTGAGAACTGCTGGACCAATTTGGCAATTTTTTGTTTTAAAATGTTCGTAATAGTCCGAACTAGGTTTTTATATAAAGAAAAATTTGAAAAGTTTCCCGAAAAAGTTTCAAATTTGGAAAAAACTAAACAGCCTCTTTTGTATGGACTCAAGACCATATCGCTCAAAAACAGCTGTTCGTATAAAATGCTTAGTAACACATGTTTGTTTACATCCATTACCATAGCAACTTTAGCAAATTTATAATCAGTTTATTATTCTTCAAAACCAATAGCTTTTTAGATTAGATTGACAAATTAAAAGCAAACACAAACAAAAATCAATAAAACATGCTTAGGCCTACTATATTATAATTCAATTTAAACATTGGTTGTTACATATTATTATAAATAAAACAACTGTTATGGATCAAAAACTGAACATAATTTTAGGTTAGGCCTACAATGAACCAAAACACTTTTATTTGCAACCAATTTCTCTAATTTATAATCGGGTTATTATTCTTCAAAAACCGAAACAGCTTTTTTAGATATGCATTATTTATGGCACCAAGTCACAATATTATAGTATAATAAAGTACCTTAAAAGGTCCGTCTTGTGACTTCAATTTTGGTTTCTGACTAGTTTCGAAGTCGCAACTTCATCATCAGAACTTCTCCTTAGTTTTTATTTTTTCATTCCTTCTGCAGGAATCGTCAAATATTAAAACAATAGTCAAAACACACAACACATACACAAACACTAATTACTACTATCGAGTGCACACCGGTGCTAGTCACAACTGTTTTAATTAGTGTTTGTGTATGTGTTGTGTGTTTTGACTATTGTTTTAATATTTGATGATTCCTGCAGAAGGAATGAAAAAATAAAAACTAAGGAGAAGTTCTGATGATGAAGTTGCGACTTCGAAACTAGTCAGAAACCAAAATTGAAGTCACAAGACGGACCTTTTAAGGTAATTTATTATACTATAGCTTTTTTAGGTTAGATTGCCAAACAACACAAACAAAAATCAACGAAAAATGCATACTGTATTATAATTCAATTCAAACATCGGTTGTTACATATCTATTTACTTACATATAGGCCTATGCTGTTTAAAATATTGTTTATATAAATTGTTTATATAAATTGTTGACATAAACACCATTTGCAATTCAATAACTTAAGTCAAAAGAATGAAATTTGATAACTACCCTTAAAATTAAATAAAGCAATAGCGAAGCATTGCCGGGTCCACTAGTTTATAAATAATAAACGGTATCAGGAAACTGACACATACTTTCTCCCTCATTATAGGAACTTAATTTTTTATTTTTAAGAGTAATTTTCCCATAAAAACCCTTAAAATAACGGAAAAACCAACTTTTCTCAAAAACGGCTCGAACGATTTTGATCAAAATTTTACAGTTTATAGTACTTTAGGTCCCTAATAAACTATAAAATTTTAATCAAAATCGTTAGAGCCGTTTTTGAGAAAAGTTGATTTTTCCGTTATTTTAAGGGTTTTTATGGGAAAATTACCCTTAAAAATAAAAAATTCACAAAAATGAAAAAAACGCCTGGAGATACCGTGGATTAATACCTCCATACCAAATTTCATCAAAATCGGACGACTGGTTTAGGCTCTAGGTCTGATAACATCCACACAGACACACAGACACACAGACACACACACAGACATCACTCCGAAAACCACTTTTTTAGGTTCAGGGGGACCCAAAACGGATATTTCCACCAAAAACTCAAACTCGAAAATTTTGACGAATACAATACTTTCTCCATATACTATGGTATAGGGGGAGAAAGTAAAAATGAAATGCTGTTCGCTGGTTAAGCGCATCACTTGAGAACAGCTGGACCAATTTGGCTATTTTTTGTTTTAAAATGTTCGTAATAGTCCGAATTAGGTTTTTATGGAGAGAAAATTTGAAAAGTTAACCAGCAAAATTTCAAATTCAGAAAAAACTGAACATCTTTTTTTTCTATGAGATTTTTGTATGAACTCAAGACCATAACTCATGAAAACAGCTGTTCAGATTAAAAGCTTGGCAACACATGTTTGTTTACATTCATTACCATAGCAACTTTACTTAGCAAATTTAGGTATAATCAATTTATTGTTATTCAAAATTAACAGCTTTTTTGTTAGATTGACAAACTAAAATCAAACAAACAAAATTCAATGAAACATACTTACTGCATTATAATTCAATTCAAATATCGGTTGATACATATTATAAATAAAACAGCTGATTTAGATCAAAAACTGAACATAATTTTACGTTATGCCTAAAAGAACCAAAATACTTTTATTTGCAACCAATTTGGCTAATTTTTAGAATCAGATAATTTTTCTTCATAAGTATAAATATTTTTAGATTAGGTAAAAACAAACAAAAGGTTTATTGTATTATAAGTCCACAGTCATCTACTTACTGTAAACATCTAGATTCAAATGTCTTAACATATGGATGTAGTTAATGTAAATATCCGCCTGTTTCCATGCGGAAAACCATCAGCTTTTTTTGTTTACGCGCCAGACAACAAAACAAAAAATGATGTGTATCATAAAGCATTGCACATAGGAAATATTGATGTCACAGCAAACCACTCAAATTAAAGCATTTCTTTGTTTTGACTGTTTAATTCAAATTCTGACTTAATTCAATTATAACTTAAATTTTGGAACAAAACCGCATGGTTCAAGTTGATCACATTCCAGGCACATCACATTATTAAAAAGGCAATTCATCTCGCATGTAAAATTTTCAATCAGCGTTGTTCTGAATGTACTCTTCCTCAAATTTAATATCCATGGCCACAATCCTTAATAGATACAACTATCACTCAGAATAGAAGGCGCATTCGACAATACATCATTTGACTCAATAGTGCAAAAACTCTAAGAGTGAGATGTGGAACCAGCCGTAACAAGGTGGATGCACCCCATGCTACGAAGCAGGCGCATACAAAGCTCCCTACTTGGTTTAAGGTCAAGCAACAAGAGGGTGCCCACAGGGAGGTGATCTTTCAACTCTGCTGTGGAGCTTGGTGGTCGATGGTCTCTTTACAGAAATCGGCCAATCAGGAACATGCATCCAAGGCTATGCAGATGACATAGCAATCTTGGTTATTGGTAAAAGTGATGACACTGTCTCGGATATCATAATCAGAGACATGAGACGTGTTAAAACATGGTGTGCAAGGGAAGGCTTCAAAGTCAATCCCAGCAAAACCACTATGGTCCCCTTCACAAGGAAAAGAAACTTAACAGCCCTGGAGAGGATATCCATGGACGAAACTTGGCTGAACATTTCCGCGTCGGTGAAGTATCTTGGAGTAATTATGCACACCTGGACAATTTGATTCTTAAGGCAAAATGGGCGCTATAGTCAACCAGACACTTTATTAACTACATGGGGTCTCAACCTCATATGGCTCTTTGGCGAAATGAATCTGCTAACTGCTGCAGGTAACAAACTAACTGGTCTACGAATAACTGGAGCTTTCAGAAGTAGCCCAACAGCGGCTATGGAGGTACTTCTTGGACTTCCGCCTCTAGACATTCACATAATGTCGGAGAAAAGGAAGTCAGCATGCAGACAGACAAGTGTGAACGATGGGGGGGGGGGGGGTGCATGGCAGGAGCAGGACATTCCAACATTGTAAGCACCGCACTTAAAAACTCGGTGTTAGACATGGTGACTGATGCAATGAAAACGAGTACGTTTTCTATAGACCCTTTGCAGGTACCCGAGAAGACGGGGAAGAAAACATCAAACCAGGATCTGCCAAAGGAACTGTAGTCTGGTACAGGTCCTTGATGGGCAGCAATTCTGGCTATGGCGTATGCAGCGCATCACCAAGGACAAACATCAGTGCGGATCTTAGAACGCACTGTACAATCATCCAAGCAGAAATCTTAGCAATCACTGCTTGCGCCCACTAAGGATTGTCGAAAATATACATGAATAGACATATTCTAATACTCTCTGACAGTCAAGCGGCACTTAAAGCGCTGGACTCAGTACAAGTCACATCCAGACTGATGAAGGAGTGCCTCTCATCACTAATCCGACTTTCCACATTAGTGCTGCATTAGCAGTAGCACGGCCAAGAGCGCAGTAAAAAACTGGGCCAGGGAAGAGCAACACCGCAGATGGTGTAGCTTACCCGGGCACATGCAGAGTGAACTCTATCAATCAAGGGACCAAATGCTAGGCTCACTAAATCCCTAATTAAGTTAAACCGACCACAGCTCAAGAGAGCCGTAGGACTCATTACTGAACATGGTCAGTTCAGGAAACACCTAGCAACAGTGGGAATCCTTGAAGGTGACTAACGCTGTCGGCTTTGTAATCAGGCAGAAGAGTCAGCAAGACACGTCATATTTGAGTCAGAGATCCTGGAGCGTAGAAGGCGAGGGCTCTTTGGAATCCAGCAACCAGGGGACGAAGAAGACACATACTTGGTGTAGAAAATCCTGGATCTCACAAGGGATTCAGGCTTTTAATGTGCTAAGCGTGGGGCACAGGAGACCCAATAAACCAAAGGTGACATGTAAGGAAGCCTATTTATTACAATATGCAAATCAGTGATATGTATATTGTGATTTAACTTGAACAGTTATGTATATCATGAGTTTGCTTCAGCAAAAGTTATAAACTTGTTTAATGCGCCTACCTGCTTTAACCCAGCTGATCCGTTCCTTTTCTTCAATTTCTTCATCGTCTGACTCAGGCTCTTCAATATTCATGGGTTAAGCTCACCGAATACTTCTAAGTACACTCTCTAGGCCTACTACATTACCGAACCACATCTTACGTACAAGCACATTTCCGTCCGTCATATCGTAAAACAAATTATTATGTTACAACGGGCAGGACCCGTGTAGTTCCGGAAATTACAATTTTAAAAAAAATTTTGTAAAAAGCGATATTTCTAGGCCATCTTGATCGTATGTAGTGCAACCTTCAACAAGTTGGGACGAGCGGGGCGTTATCTATGGAAGCGACTGTTGAACTCTGACTTGTTCAGAAATGCAAAAAGAACTTAGCCTCTAATTTAAATATAAAAGAAATAAAGTTAAGTAAAATTTTATGTAATATTGTTAGCCAGGAAGTTGTAAAGATGGCACATTTTGCTTGTTTTCATTCCCAATTAAATTATGGTGTTGTTTTGTGGGGGAATGCTCCAGCAGTGGAATCTGAGTTTAAAATGCAAAAAAAAGCAATTCGGGTTATTTGTTGCGTACCTTGTAGAACATCCTGTCGGCCATTGTTTAGAAAACTTAATATTCTTCCATTTCCGTGTATATATGTGAATAAATGTATATTGTTCGTGAAAAAAAAATTAAAAAAATTTTACAAAAAATTCAGATATACATGGGCATAATACCAGAGCTAAAAATAGTCTCCGACCTCAATTCTATGCCAAATGCAAGGCAAAAAAAGATGTTGATTCTGTAGGCTTGAAATTGTTTAACAAATTATTACTAGTAATTAAAAAAGAGTATAATCCTATTAGGTTTAAGCTAAAACTAAAGTCATTTTTCCTCAAGAAGATTATTAATCAGTTTGTGAGAATTTGGAAGACGTGTGCCTCTGAGGAAAAGGGAAAATCTGTTTGATTTATTTAGTTATTTAAGTATATTAATAATGTCCGATATTGTTGATTTATTCTGTTTATTGGTATATTGTATTATTTTTTATTTGTTTTAATGTGTAAAGTACCAGCCCTGAATGTGAAAGTGTTTATGTTGTTTCTCTGCAGTAGGCTATATGTGATTTTCACTTAAATTTTTATTGTTCTGACTTAGTTTTAGTTTAAATAATTTAATTCAAAAATTCGTTGTTCTGAATTAGCTTTAAAGAATTTTAAAAAAATGTATTGTTCATTATTGTAATTGTTAAAGAGGAAATGTGAGTAGTTTATAAAGGCTAAAAATGACTGAAGGTCATACAAATGTATTTTGTTTTGCAACTAGTGAATAAATTAAATGAAATGAGTAAATATATAAGTTAAACATTTAAATACATGTACTGTGTATTAACAAACTGTAGCATTACTGCAATTAAAAAAAAACACTAAAATTACACTACGTTAATACGTAAAGTAATTTTAGTGTTTTTTAAATTACAGTAATGCTTAAAAGCAGTTAAACTTAACTTACTGTATTAAAAAAACACGCAACAATTTTAAAGTGTCAACATAACTGTGAGGGGGGGGGGCAACTGTCTGATCACAACTACGTACATGTTTCACCAGGCGATTGAGTGGTTTATCAAGCGCTTTTGCCTCGTCCTAACATTTTCCCAGCAAGGTCATGGGTTTAGTTACACACAGCTGACAGTACATGTATTTGTTCAGTGGCAACACATCTTAATAGGTGGCATTTACTACAGTATGATATATTTACAAAACATTAAAATTTAAAAATGTTTAATGAAATTAAAGTAAAATATATTGTAGATTTATACCGTTAGAACCGAGTGGTTAAAATATTTATTGATACTAAAATAGAGGTTTATAATAACGTAATAGATAACGATCTGACCGGACGAAAAAAAATGACACTAGTCCGAGTTGACGTATTAGCCGAGGCCGTTAAAATCAAGTTCGACTGTATATCGTTACTCAGTATACTCACTAGAATGGGCAGAGTAATGGTCTGCCGATAATCTTTAAAACAGCAAGAAGTCCACTTTTATCGAACAGATTGCGCACCATGTTATTTATAGTTATATTTCTAATAAATAAAGGAACATCAATAAATGTTGATATTTTATATTTGTAATGAAATTATGAGCTCATATATTATTTATTACATTCAGTTATATAGGTAATGTTTAATGCTACGTCATTATTTGTTACTGTGCGTTAGTCATGTGTTTAGTTTAGGCAGTTAAATGATTTTCATAGCTGCTTATTATATTTATTATGTTTATGCTTAGTATGTTTAGCAATTCTATACATTTTTTATATTAGTTTTCAGTTATTTGTGAACCGTTGGCTATATTACAGGCAGTATAATGGCAGGGCCTGCTGTCAACTGTTCGGATATTGGAACTCAAAAATAACAATAAAACTTGTAAATATAAACATAATTGGGTGATTTTTAAAAGATTTTTGGAAATTGATAAGACTTTAAGGACATACCAAAAGAATAGTGCAAAAATATTAATTTATTCTGTTAAATTAGTTCAAAAATAAATTTTGTGAGTTTTTGTTATAAATATTTTTTTAATTTTTTTAAAAACATTTATAACTATTAGAGTTAAAAACCGTAACCACCATAGAATTCTACAGGATGTACTTGACAAGTGATATTTTGTTAATAATATTTTATGCAAAATTGAAATTTGTACAAATTTTATTGGCATGATGGGTCATTTTATCCAAAATATGCTTGCCTAGTTTCTCATTCCCTTGCCTGTTTAAGGCTTTAACAGATCTCAAAATACGCTGAACACCTAGACAGGACACCTATCCTCTTCCACCCCTGAAAATATGGAAATAATAAAAACGTCCAAAAAAAAATCAGGGAAATGGATGTACTGGAAGAGTTTTACATAAACAAATACTCCGAAATCTTAAATGACAACTTAAAATTAGGCAACACTCAGCTGAAAGTGCATTGATCAGATGCAAATTTATAAAAGAACTAACAAATAATTAATCTCAACCTACAATTACTGTGTTAGAATTGTCCCGCTGAGAAAACACATTTTCTGTAGATAAATACAATAAAATAAATATGTACATTACCATGGCAACATCAGCTGCACGTTGATACAGTTCCAAAGCTTGCTCTGGCTGTGTTTCTTCTAATATTTTAGCACCTTTACTAAGAGCACTAGCTCCAGCGTCCGGAGACCCATGCTGTTGGTACAAACTGCATGATCGTTGTGCCAGCGTCACTATTTCTCTCAAATCTCCTAGATCTTTGCATACCAATAGTGCTTGTTCAATACACCTAAAATAATATTCAATACGACTTTCAAAATATTTACAGTAAATACTATTATATTTGCACTTCAAAAACATTTGGAAAAAAACAGGAATAGACTCAAAAATACATACTTTATCATTGATAAATTTGGTAGGTATATACTTTAAATCCTACATATAACTGCAAAATTTTGTTTGCAAACTTCTAAAATATTAAAAGGAACATTAACAAGTCTTACAACAACAATGAATTAATTAGCGTAATTATTCTAATTTATGCCTTTGGTACTATAACAACTATTTAAAAATTACATTGAATATTTAAGGAAAATTAATTAGAAAAGTACAGAATTAACTTCATTCAGTTTGCTGTTATGGAAATATCATTAAAATCAACTTCTCACTATATTTATTCACTGTTAATAAAAAGTGTTACACTTTAGTTTATCATATTCTTTCAATTAAAGTCAGAATAATAAATGTAGTAGTTTTGTATAAACTACAATTTAAGAACAAATGTAAATAAAATAAAAACAAAATTTTATAAAAAAAGTCCATCAAAACAATTGTTTATATAATACATTATACATTATATACTTACTTTGCTGAGTGAAATAACCTAAGTTGAATGTTAAGGATAAATACAGTGAAACATTAAAATAAAACTAAAAAATCTGATTCACTTTAATGTGTGTAAATAAATACATGGCGTGTTTTTTGAAGTAAGAAATGTTTTGTAATTCGCCCACTGCAGCGCCTGCCCGTTGTGTACCTACTTCTATCGGGAAAAGACCAGAATGTGTTAAGTTATCGTAACACAATCTACTGACAGTATGTGTTATCGTGTGTGAGACAAACTTCTCGACCATTTTATAAAACGTGTTTCAATTCATAAAAAATGCATAATGACGCGCGAAGTTTATTGAACTAAGATTTATAAAAAAAGAAATAATATACTAATTCTCACATACCATATGTTTAATAATCAAAAGCATTTCAACGACAAAGTCGTCATCTTCAGTGATACATGAGCTACAACTAAAAACTTATAATTATTTTAACCTAGGACTAAACTACATATTTATACCCATCTACAAGAGTGGGCGTGGTCTTAGTGTCTAAACAACCAATAGGGTTATCAAAACAACATAAAGTAAAATAACAAAGTGAATAGGAGAGAGAGGGAGGGTAGTATTATAGAATGTTGCTGAATAAGTATATAATAGTTGCATAAAATTATTTGAATAATAACTCTAAACAATCATTCTATAATAAAGCAATATTAATAATGTTAAAAGTAATTTAGAATATGGATTTAGCTTAGTAAACTAACTAAAAAAATAAATAATAGAAAAAATAAAATAATTACACGTCAAATAACATTTGCATTCAGTAAAAATACATCCTTAAGGCCCCCATACACGATGCTTCCAAATGGCTTGAGTCCATTTGGCTTGAGTCCATTTAGCTTGAGTCCATAAAGGCCCCCCATACACGATCCAGCCTAGAGCCAGTCAGTTCATTCCAGTCGCTATTTGTATTTTCATTTGTGTTTATTTTTCAGTACAGTTTCTGTATTCGCATCACTATCTTTAGTATGAAATAATGCAACTAAATCATCAAGAGCTGCATTTCTTTTGGTTTTATCATGATAGTCTTCTTTAGTAATCAGCCAAAGGCATTCATGACTTCTATATTTTTCAATAAACTCTAAAACGAAATCACGTCCGGTAGTACCCATAATTATAAAAAAAATAATTATAGCAAAAATTTATTAAAATGAAAGGTGAAATTATTTTATAAAACAGTAAATAAGGCACAGATGGTGACAGGTCGAGATACCAAACAAGACTGCAGTTGATTTGGACTGGGGATGGCACACACACGGTGAGTCCAATGAGTGGCTTCGTGCCACTTGGCTTGGGAATTCAGCACACACAGAATGGCTCGATGGCTTGGCTCCATGGATTTTGGATCGATTGAAAATCCAATCGGTTCCTGGGGTCCATCCGTCCACCCTACGGTTTCCCCACACACGGTGAGATTTTGGCTTGGCTCGGGGTCATTTGGCCCGATGGACGACTCGTGAATGGGGGCCTTTAGTTAAAAATAACGGCCATGTAAAATTAAGCTATATGACTAGGGTGAGTTTTATGTCCTGGCACACCTGGTTATAATTTAAACGGCCTGAGATATCAATGTGAGACCTTGATCATACCTGTTATAACATTTCTTTTACTTTTTTAGGTGGTTAAACATTTTGCCCCCCTATTCTAAAGAGGGGCGACTTAAAACTTTCAAATGCAAACCCATTTTTCAACTCCTTATCTATGCAAACATCATGGAAAGAATGAAAAGGTTTGTTTAAGAGTAAAAGACTATTTACAATAATAAAATAATAATAATAAAATCAATTCTTAAAACAGTTACCTGGTTTAGTGTAGCAGGTGTTTAAACTGTTCGCCTTCGGCTGTTTGGCGGTGTGCTAGCTAGCAGTGTGGAAAAAGCTGAGACAATGTTCAAGAAAAATTCTCTAGAAATGGTTTGAGACAAGTGTAAAATACTCTCAGTTAAGTCATGGACGTCAGTTGGCTTTGTTTGGTGCACCAAGTATTTCATGTAGCTCCAAAAGAAGTAGCCTAGTGGATTAAGGTCAGGAGATCTTGCTGGCCATTCCACAGCGAACCTTCGGCCTATCCACCTTCTTTTGAAGACATTGTTTAAATATTGTCGTACTTCACGGCCATAGTGTGGTGGTGCTCCATCTTGTTGTAACCAAATGTTCTGTGCTTCTCGTCCAAACATATTTTGAAGTGCAGGCACAATCTGAGTTTGAAGCATCTTTAAATAATTCACAGAATTTAAATTTCCATCAATTATAAATGGACCGACCAAGCGGTTATCGACTATTCCTGCCCAAACATTAACTTTTGAAGGGCGTTGTGTTTGAGCCTCAACATACCAATATGGATTTGTATCTGTCCAGTAACCACAATTGTGCCTATTGACGATATACCGTTGGTCATGAAAGTGGCTTCATCACTAAAAAAGGATTCTGTTCAGTAACTCAGGTTCAGTGTCTACTTTGTCAATCATTACATCACAAAATTCAACCCTGTGGTCATAGTCGTCTTCACTAAGCTCTTGTACAAGATGGACTTTAAAAGATATGAATTGATTAACTTTAAAAAATTTTCTTACCGAAGATTGGTTGTTGTCGTGCTCCAAAGCAACTCTTCTCGTAGATAAGTGGGGATTTTGAACAAAGGACTGCATAACATCTAATGATTTCTCTTCATCTATTGAAGGAGCTCTTCCTGGCTTGGGGCTGTCTATTACAGAATGTTTCTCATTAAACCGTTGAATAATTCTTGCCTACCGTAAACCTCGTTATGGGATTGATTCGGTTCGGAAACTCCTCATTGAATAAGTCTGCTACTTCACTGTATGATCTCTTACGGTCCTATAACCTCTCTTCATTAACACAGTAATTCTTTCAAACTCAGAACCTTCCATAATAGAAATAAAATAACTAACACTATTCGCCAGAAGAACTTGAACTGAAATTGTAGATGGCAACCTAAGCTATGAACTGATAAAATGCAAGTGAGTAGGACACAACAGAAAGTCCTAAGTAGATTGTCGAAACTGGTAAGATAACAACGCAGGAAATTCCAAAGCATGTTGACTTAATGTAACTAACAACAGAACAAGGAACTAAATTAATTCTTTTACTATTGTAAATAGTATTTCAATCTGTTAAATGAACCATTTCATTCTTTCCATGATGTTTGCATAGATAAGGAGTTGAAAAACTTATTTTTTTAATAACCTTGGGAAGTACTTCGCCCGTATTTTGGAATGGCTGTAGTTTTTGATAGGGGCAACGTAGTGACCTCTAGTTTGCGCCATTTGATTTCTTTTTTTATGCCCTTTAAAATTAGGGGTCACATGATGGGGGTTTGCAATTGAAAATTTTAAGTTGCCCCCCTTTACCCCTTTAGAATAGGGGGGCAAAATGTTTAACTACCTAAAAAAGTAAAAGAAATGTTATAATAGGTATGGTCAAAGTCTCACATTGATATCTCAGGCCATTTAAATTATATTCAGTTGTTTAAGGACATAAAACTCACCCTGTATAATTTGTACATAACTAACTAATTTGAAATGTAATAATACAATCATTACAAAATAAATAGAATACTAACAATGTCAAATACTTAGCATACAAAGGTTACTTGAATTAAATAAAGCCAAAGGCATATATAAAACAATAATTAGCAATTAATTACTGTAATTAGTGCATTTTTATTATTTTTTTAATAATTCCTCTTAACTCGTCAAGCTCAAAGTTTATTAAACGATCTAAGATTGCTGAGCATGTCATACCCAACTACCACACTATTTTTTGGGATGAGGGGTTCAAGTTACTAAAAGAGTCACTGGAGGAAGAGAGTTTTTAAAGAGACAGCTATAATGTTGGTGGAGAAAAACTGTATTTTCCAGTTAAATTACACCATAAGTGCTACTTATTTCAAAGTAAAAACATAGTACAGAGACTTTTGACAGGGGTTGTACCTTTGAACGACCTACGACTGATCTCTCCTCAGTCAAATTGTGTTATGGGTTCGAAAAGGTTGTGACAAAAAACATCAGCTAACATCTAAGACCTACATCACCTAGTTGAGGATGGGTGTTTTCAGGGATGGGCTATGTCCTATTTATTTGTTATTTAAATACAATTTAATAACTCTTCAATCTATACTAATATTATAAAGAGGTAAAATTTGTTTGTTTGTATGTAGGGGGAAATCTATGGAACTATTGAACCGATTGAAAAAATAGTTTTACTAATAAAAAGCTACACTATCCCTGAGTAACATAGCCTATAATTCATTTTGATGAAAACATTTTTTATTTAAATATTTGTAAATTTAGTGGGAAAAATTCTTAGGTTAGGCCTAGACTGATAAACCAACAAAAATATATTTACATTCATTACCATAGCAACCAATTGAATAAAATAAGAGATAAAACAGCTGTTTGCTCTAATATTTTCATTAACAGCTGATTTCAAACTGTGAAGCAATTATTTGTATTTCTAACTTTTAGGTTAGGTTTTTATTAAAGTGTAGAAATGAGCTTTGCTGGTTCTATCAACCTTTATTATAACTACTGTTATAAAATATACGAAATAACTTGATTTGAATATTTAACATTATTTACCATATTAACTTTGGGGTTATTATTAATCCTACTCCTTTATTATAAAGACATAACATGATTATATGTATAGAAGGTTCCAACAGGGTTGGCGTGCGGAGCACACAGGGGTTTCTTCTAGTAAAATTAATAAAGAGCAAAGCACGGTCAACCAGGTTCTTTTTATACATATTTAAACCCCCAATCTAACTACATAGTAACCTGAAATACTGTGCTGTTGAAGTAGATTCAATATTTTAAAATTGTATTTACAATGGTTTAAACATTTTACACAATTTTAAGAATGGTGTCCACCCCACTTTTTTAGATAAAATTTTAACCACAGAATTGGCAAATGATAATCAAAGTTAAAATATGTTTCTGCGGTGGTAAATTTTAATTAACATCAGGAGCCATTATAACACTACAGCACTAAAAATACTTTGAATTAATTAAAAATTAAAATTACAAATGTATTGTAACGATTTTTAGGTTAAGCGAATGATGTAATAGCCTAGGTTAATGACGGAATGATCTGATTTTTGAATGGCGAAGTAATGAAAAGAAAAAGAAACGAACTTTTATTAATGATAAGTGATTGTTAAATAATCCAAGCGTGCGTTTTCAACATAAATATATATTAAATGAAAATTAATAAACATAACAGTGTTATTGTGGACTATGAAGCTGGACATAGGCATGAACGGCAAAAGTGGAATGTGACAAAATGTGTTGTTAGATTTATTTCTTATATATAGTTATATAAAAAATTAAATGTTTACTTAAAATTAAATTTGAACCAAACTCTCATAAAAAAATAATTATTAAAAATAGCAAATATCACAAAACAAAACATTTTGGACATTAGGTAAAGATAAATATAATAAAAGTTGAAATAAATTGCATTTTGATTCCATAGTAAATTAGATCGTACGAAAGAGTATATAACAGGCAGTGATTTTAAAGTTTTGTAGAACCCAGGGAATGTAAAAATTAATTTTATGATTATTGAATTTTAGGTTTGCAGTTTTGAGTTTTCAATTGATATTATAAAAAAGGTGTACGTTGATGGTATGTAAAATTATAAACTAATGGAACAATAGGACTTTATAAATTAATTAATAAAAAAAATGTATAATAGCCTGTATATATAAGATTATTTCAAAATTAATTGTAATTAAGTTTATAAGCCCACATCTATAAGACCCCGAGATAAGATAGAAGTATCATTTGTACTTATTTGAGATTATTTTATTTCATTTGAAAAATGTATAAAATGTTTAGTAAAACAAATGTATAAAATGTTTAGTAAAACAAATGTAAAAGAAATTCAATAGAGAGAATTTATTATAGTATACAAACCTAATCACAGCACTAATCTATACAAATATTAGATAATTAGCTGAATACTTTATTTTTCATCACTTTGTTACATATTTGTAATATTTTTCTCTAATTTTCTTTCATCTTTTATTTCACGAAAGTGAATTATTACATGTATTTTCAATTAGTTTGATTTTTATTTTTCATTGGCTGCCCGTCAATCATCGTCATGGTATGTGAGCTGAATAAATTTAAAATAAAGAATTCAGAGTAACGAGCGTGTTCTTTTTCAATCGCTATATCTACTGACTGGTAAATCACTGTCTTAGATGGATGTTGGCAGATCGTCCAAATATGTCTTTAGTATATGAATGCATAGATCGAGATAGTTTTTATCAGATTACGTATTTAAATATTTTCTTAAAATTAATAAGTGCAAAATTTCAGCTCTCTAGCTTTAACCCTTTCCCCGGTATTCATAATTGACACCAAGTGCCTTATACCAGACCTCTTAAATGGCCAAATTTGTCACTTATATTCAGTTAATGTTCAAACTATGATAACTAATTAACTACTTATTCAATATACATAAAATTTTTACCATATCTTAATAATTATTATATTGGTATTTACAAACTTTGTATATTTACTTACCTAATACAGCACTGAATTTTTTTTAAGTCCAAATAAAAAACAAATTGAAAAATAAGTTCACTCACAGTTATAACTTTTACAAAAATGTAAGGAGACACTTTATATTTGTTAGGCCATAAACTGTCTGTTTTATTTGTGTTGAATTACTACAAAACTACATTTAATAAATCCAAAATTTAACCATGTATTTTAAATTCAGTCTAGCCATGTTTTACGTGACTCTTTATTTACAAAAGTTGTGCTACAGATGATTATAAACACAGATCTAAAACCCTAAACAGCTGGAAGGAATAACAACAAATGATATTCAAGTGTACTGTAAAATGTTCTCTGAACACGTTTCTGAAGTTAGTTTTAAAATATTCCAACAGATGGCGAAGTTATACGCATTTAAAGTTCTACTACGGATTAGTACGGAAACCCGGGAGTGAAAAAAATAAATCACTACGACTTACTACGGAATAACGGGGAAAGGGTTAAGGAAAGAATACCTATTAATATTTATTGTTTTTAGGGGTTGTTGCACCCCTTAGTAGCACGTAACAAAATGTATGGTAAAAACTGGTTTATTTTTATATAAACAGCAAGTAACAAGCAAGTATCAGCAAGTAACAAAATGTAAAACTGGTTTACTTTAAATATGTGTTTTTCAAGAAATAAATGTACAAAATTTCAGATGTATAGCTTTAAGGAAAGTACCTATAACAAACAATATTTATTGTTTTAGGGGTTTTTATTGCACCTCTAGAACCTATCAGCAATATCTGTACCAAATTTCACATTCCTAGGTTGTATGGTTTTTGAGATACTGTGATCAGTGAGTGATTGAGTGGGCTTTGGATTTTTTATATATAGATAAACTCTCATCCACTTATTTTTCAAATCTATAAAAACAAGAACATTTTCATACTTATAAACTCCAGAATCACATAGTAATTTAAAAGTTTATTGCCTTATTTCAGTCCATCACAAACCTCATTTAGAATAGTGTATTTATCTAAATATTTTACACAAGTGTATAAAAAAGGCCACCTTCTTAATACACTTGAACAATTTGAAATATATAAAGCTACAAGAACACAACAGGACCCAGTTTTGAATGATAAAATATACCTCAGCGCAAATGAAATATTCATTACAGATATCTCAATTCAAACATTGATAGCTCTTGCTGATTTGATAAACTCAAACATTGTTAGTGGGGACCATTCCCTTAAGTACACTTGTCTCTCAAAAGTGAAGCATGAATGGTGACTAGTTCATAATAATGTGAAAAAGTTGTTAAAGTGTATTTTTTATGTGTTGTGTAAAAGTCACAAAATAGAACAATTTTAGTCCCTTTAAAAAAAATATATATATATTTTATAATAAAAATAAATTTTTATATTTTCTGAAACACTTTTCTCCTTCTCACTAATCAAGTTGCATGATAAAAAGTTACCATTTTTAGTGACTAAAATATGTTTCTTTTCTGAGAAATACAAATCGGTCACTGTCCTTGACCAGCCATCTTAAAGCTACGGCTATACTTATACGATCAGAGCAGCGCAGAGCAGACCCGGTCCGTCGCGGAATTCCGATGTAGTGGCTAAATCTATCAGAACCGCACCGTTCCGACATGTGTCGGAAGGATGGGCGCGCATTCAACCTCACAATCAATTAGTCTGAATTTGCTGTTACTGTAACAACTACCGTAAATTGCAAAATCATCGTGAAAGAACAGTGCTCTTCGTCTAGCTCGGACACCGACGAAGAATTTTTGATGATTGTGTTGGATGAGGAAAGAAAACAAATAAAAATAGGGACACATCCTATCAATAAAAAAAAAGCGACAAGTAAATAGAAAAAATATTGTTAAACTTAAAATTTTGCATAGGCTAATAATTTTGAAAAGCATTATAATAAACAAGTTGTAGTTGTTTTTGTCAGTTGAAACAACGTAATTAAAAACAAAGAATAAAACAAAACATGCGTCTGTTGTGATTAGTCCAGTATTACACATGTCAATTAAGTATTACCAATTTCATAATAAAAACCAGGGTTAAAATTATCACTGTTTCTTGCGAATGACATTTATAAAGACTTAGAAATATGAAGTTTTAGGTTCTACTCCAACATCAAAGAGTTAATATTGTTTTGTAGCTTGTAACAACCGAGTCTTTTGGTAAATTTTTAAAAGCTACAAGTAATCTGCATATAAAAGTATATTACTGCGTTTGATGCTTTGTTATATCTAATTTATTAAAACTATGAGATATATTCAAAGTCTTATACATATTATTTTACTGTGTCACTGTTATTTTTTGTATGATTGTTTTTAAATTTGAGTCATTTAATTATAAATAAAGATACCTTTTCAACAAAGCCAGTTTCTTAAAATGTCTTTTTTTTTAAGATATACATACTGATAGGCAGATAAGTTAGGGTAGGCTGGTTAGCTTTTTCACTACATTTAGAAAGTTTAGGGTACACTTTGTACATTTGTGTTTCATAAGTATTAACCTAGGTTATTTTGTATTTTAGTTTCAAATTGTAATGTAGTAAAAAAACTTTTTATACAAAAATTACTTTATTTAAAAGAATTAACTATTGTTTTAAATATCACTGCCTTTGATATAAATTTATCATGTTATATGAATATTTACTTGATTTTTCCAGTCATTTGGAGAATTTCATCACCTTTTTTCATCACGAATTTTCCCGATTGTTGACGAAAGAGACGGAACGTTCTTTCTGATTGGGAGCGATCGGGAGGGGTGGCTATATCTATCAGATCCGCGCAGAGCGGAGCCGAGCCGACCAGTTCCGGTATGCTCTCAGAGCATGGAAAAAATTCGGCTCTGTGCGGATCGGCTCTGCTCTTATAGATTTAGCCACTCCCTGTTTAAATACACAGAAAGAATACCTCCAGAATAATTCAGCTCCGCTCTGAGCCGTAGCTAAACGTTGAATAGCAAATAAACAAACAAGGAGATCGATAATTACGACAAAAACGGAATAGAATAAACGTTTAGATTATGTGATGATTATTACATAACCAATATTTGAGCAGAGGACAAGATAACTATGTTTTTTTTTTCTTATTCACCACTTGCCTCTAAAACAGCTGAGTAAAGATCGCATAAAGTATAAACGCGATAGAATTGGCGCGAACAGTAATCTTAGAAGTTTATTAATGAACCTTGTGGTGGCTTAGTTAAAATAGTTTCAATTTGTTAAATTCTTTAAAAAATCACTTAATTTAAGATAATTAATAATAGTACCTTAATTTCATGACAAAACGGTCACATAAATAGTTTAAGTATGTATTAAAATATTGCAGTAACCAACAAGCCTAGTTAGTTGTGCATTGGTTGTCTTTATCCTAAACTCAATAAGACAAACCTATGTTACCTATTAATGCTAATTCACTGAGTTTTACTTGATAATATTACATTATTATAGACAATCAGTACTTTGTTATGATATTTTTTTTTTTTTTTGCTTTGTTTATTTCAACAATAAAAGCTGCTTACCCAAACATTGTTTGTTTTAGTTATCAAAATGACTATTTTACTTGTCTTCCAGCATTTTTTAATCACAAATTTAAATCATTATCAAAACGGCCCCAATCGCTACAGCTCGGTTACGATTGCTACAACATGGTCACGATCGCTACCATTTGGTCACAATCGCTACCATCCGGTCTCGGCCAACACTCGGTCACACATACGAAATCAGTAGTATATATGTTCGATTGTTTTAAAAATATACTCTATGACACTCAATTTGTTTTCTAGGGTGTCCTTCGCCTAATCAAGATGTTTTTCAAACAAAATTCATTTATTAACCATTTTCGTAGGAAAGTTTTGTTATGTAAGGAGTGAATTTCTTTGGATTGGTAAGTAAAATATTAAATACAGTCAAAATTGTTTATAACGTCCACCAAGGGAACAGGGAAATATGGTCCCTATAACCGTTGGTCGTTATAACCAAACACAATTACAGTGCATTATTTTATTTTTGAACTTTCTAACAAGGAAAAACCAGAACGTTAAATTTAACAATAAATCATGTATACGGTATTTTGGAAAAACAGTTCTTTTCTAATTTGTAGTTACATTATACAGTACTGTATTTATAATACACACATACACACATGTTATAGAAAAAATATGTGCCACAATAAAAATACTGTACATAACATATTTAAACATATGAAGAGTATACATAATATGTTTATTTATTCATAATACATAAAAGAAAAAATCTTTGTTTAAAAAAGTCCATAGTAAATTTTTGTTTAATAGAATTTTTGTTTATTGTAATAAATGTTTTCAATTTCTTTTTCTAAGATGATCACAGCTTCTTTAACATGCTTTGGCTCTTCCTCAAATAAGAAGAACAATCTCACTGTTGACATGGCATTCATTGCAGTGCTATAGTAATGACTCACTCAGAACCAGAACATAAAATCAACTGTGGGAATAATAACTCAACCATCTTCCGAATTTTATGAGAACTTATTTATAGGTCTTGTAACCATATCATGAGAAAACCCCTCCCTCCGACAAACCAATGTTCGTTTACTTCCCGCAAGTCTTTATAAACTTCCAGCCGCCTTCAGTCGTTATAAACAAATTTTAATTCCAGAAAATGACTATTCCAGTGTTACTACAACCGATTTCATCGTTATAGCCGGTGTCGTTATAAACACTTATTTTTCCTGTAATGTTCCTATGAGAACCAAACTTTTATTCACAATTTTGCCTTTATAGACGGTATGTTG
Organism: Philaenus spumarius; assembly: GCA_018207615.1. Lineage (NCBI taxonomy): Eukaryota > Metazoa > Arthropoda > Insecta > Hemiptera > Aphrophoridae > Philaenus > Philaenus spumarius. Next base: position 39,966 of record JAGFPH010010194.1, read on the forward strand.
TTATAGCCGACGTCGTTATAGGAAGTTTAGACTGTAATTCAAATAAATCAAAATCTGACTGTATAATTTTTAAACAGAATTATTAACTGAATGTTATTGGGTGTATAGATATTATTTATTACATTTTTAGGCTAACCTCAAAGTAATATTTTGCCGATTTAGCAAGCTGAGGTTTGTATCCATTGATGCTTCGGTACACTAAAAGTCCATAAGAAAAAAAAAAAAAATTCAGCCAGCTACCATGAGATAAGGTTCCTGAACATATTATTTACCTAATATGCTATATATTTATATAAAATAAAGTACTTAATTTAAAATTTTTTACTTTTTGAAATTGTCACATTTTGTGATTTTGACCCATATTTATTATTGTGTGTTTTAAATAATCTGAAGATGACAATATAGTTGCCAAAACCAGTTATCTAATAAATTATTCAATATAAGCATTGTAACGGACCAAAATAAGATGGTAAACTTTCAGAATATAAAACCATACCGACAAAATGACAAAACAATCACAAATTCAAGGGCTAAAATCATTTGAATGTCCTTCGGCAAACCACAATGAAGGGTTGAATTAAATTTGTCAATTTGAAATAATTAGGTACTAAGCATGTGTTAAAGGATACGCTCTGTTCTGCCTGTGGCATTCAGCAGCTTTCAGATGACACTCCTTGCACTGCTCGTATGATTTGGCATTCTTGAAACAAGTTGCTGAAACATTTAATCATTTTAATTAACAATAAAGTGTGTGTAAAATACTTATGTAATATACACAATGTGCAATGATTATGTTGTAATACAAAGTTAACAGAGATTTATAAGATTTAAAAATGATTAGTATTCAAACGTAAATACACTGAGATACATCAACACTTGTGTTACAAATTATCTTAACTAACTTATTTGAAAAGTTAAATATTTTAATGAAACCACTATAAAGTGCAACAGATAAGATTATACTCTCATTTCTTTTTGGTATTTTTTTCCGATATGGATTAAATGTTTATTTTAACTCTGTTCATCTTTTATTCAGAATGAAGGTGCAGTAAAATCTTGATTATTCAAGCCTAGGTTATCAGAGTTTCCGAATTAACCGAGGCGAATTTAAAAAAAAACAACATACAGTAGAACCCCTCTTAACCGGTCTGGTCGGAACCAAGACCCTCTGGTTACGAGTTTAACCGGTTGATCCGAGGTTCCCGTAAAAATAGATGTTTGTTCAAAAATACCCTACAATACATATTTCATAAATAACCAAGCAAATAAGACGTTATTGCAACTCATTTTATTGTATGTACTGTACATACATAAGCAAACACCAACAAATTAAACATTTTAACTTACATAAACTTTGAAAACTTAATTTACATATACTAATTTATATATACAAGAACTTTTGTCTCACGAAATTCAGTAAAGGTTCCGACAAAGCAACAGACGAAGAAAGAGAAACAAAGGATGCCGCTTTGTTAATTGATTCTAAGAAAAAATACAGTTTCAGCGGAAGCAAGATTTGATTCCCCTCTTGCTTCTGCGGCAACTATATTTTTTCTTTGAATCAATTGACAAAGCGGCATCCTTTGTTTCTTTTTTACGCCCCTCCTCCCCTGCCGCACACCTAACGTTGCGTCACCCCGCTTTATTTTCTAGGAAATGTCCGTCAAACAAGCAATATTTGAGACTTCGGCCAGTTAATATATTTGACTCTGTTGTTCCTTCGGATAAGCCGGTTAATCC